>JACXGI010003320.1:17517-63726 GCA_016801175.1 Esox masquinongy | reverse complement strand
CGCTGAAATGATCCAGCCATACATACCTACACGTAACCTTAGATCGCAAGATGCAGGCCTTTTAATTGTACCTAGAATTTCTAAACAAACAGCCGGAGGCAGGGCCTTCCCTCATAGAGCTCCACTGCTGTGGAATGATTTGCCAGTTAAGATTATAAATGCAAACTCAGTGCAAACTTTCAAGTATCTACTAAAGACTCATCTCTACAGCATGGTCTATGATTAAGTGTAATCTGGCCCAGGGGCATGAAGGTGACCAGAATGGCTTGATACTGTCCTCCCTTGCTGTCTTGCCAGGTGGGCTCTCATTGCCACTGGGATGCCCTCCCTCCAACGCCATTCGGGGGCGGAGTCACTGGCTTGTTGTTATCTCTCTGTTGCGCACTTGTGCAATTGGCCTGTTACTCTGCTGGCTATACACAGCCCACATTCCGGGTGGTTGCGGTTGGCGGGTGTCACTTTGGTTGATGCTTGGCAATGTGGGTGGATTGTTTTCCTGCCTGTTGGGCCCTGTCCGGGGCCTCCCCCAGATAGGGCCACAGTGTCACCGGACCCCCCTGTCTCAGCCCCAAGGTCTTACGCTGCTATATTATTGTGCTGGGGAGTAGGGTCAGTTCTCCTTCTCCACTATAAATCCTTGTAGATCTAAGGAATGCATTTTCTAAATTTTTCATGTCTCCTGCCGTCTTAAACTTAGGACATGAGGTACTGGCCCACACCTGAGGAGTACCAGGCTTGAAAGACCCGTTGCTGTCCTGGTCCAAAGTCCATCCTGGTTGTGTTGCAGATCAAGACGATACCTGACGATTTCAGCTGCCAGTGTGTTGACCCCTCCCCCTCCCCGTGTTGTCCCTGTCCTTGTCCATCTGGTCATGCGTCCGACCTGGACTTAGTTTAAATAGACTCTGGACTCAGCCCACGTGCACTTATTAATTATTATAATTGTACTCTTAATATGTTCACCCGGTACAGCCAGAAGAGGACTGGTCACCCCTCTGAGCCTGGGTCCTCTCTAGGTTTCTTCCTAAATTTCGGCCTTCTTAGGGAGTTTTTCCTAGCCACTGAAATTGAACACTACTGTTGTTTGCTCCTTGGGGTTTTAGGCCGGGTGTTTTGTAAAAGCACTTTGTGACAACTGCTGATGTAAAAAGGGCTTTATAAAATAAATTTGATTGATTGATTGATTGATTGAGTGGGCAGGCAAAACACGTATTATTTCTTATTTAATTCATATTCAGCTGTAGGTCATAACAGAATGGCACAATCATAAAACATGGCAACAAAGAAAAAAATTAACTGACCCCTGTTCAAAAGTCTGCATACATTTAGTTCTTAATACTGTGTATTGCCCCCTTTTGCGTCAATAACAGCATGCCATCTTTTGTAATAGTTGTCTATGAGGCCCCGAATTCTTGCAGGTGGTATAGCTGCCCATTTGTCGTGCCAAAATGCCACCAGGTCATGCAAAGTCTATTGTTATCTTGCATGAACCACATGTTTGAGATCTCCCCAGAGTGGCTTGATGATATTAAGGTCAGGAGACTGTGATGGCCACTCCAGAACCTTCACCTTTTTCTGCTGTAACCACTGGAGGGTAAACTTGGCCTTGTGCTTAGGGTCATTGTCGTGCTGGAAAGTCCAAGAGCGTCCCATGTGCTGCTTTCGTGCAGAAGAATGCAAATTGTCTGCCAGTATTTTCTGATAACATGCTGCATTCATCATGCCATCAATTATGGTTGTGACCATAAAGCTCTATTTTGGTCTCGTCACTCCAAATTACAGTGTGCCAGAATCTGTGAGGCATGTCAAGGTGTTGTTGCTTCTTTCTGGAAACTCGACCATGCAGCTAATTTTTGTTCAAGTATCATTGTATTGTGCTCCTTGAAACAACCACACCATATTTTTCCAGTGCAGCCTGTATTTCCCCTGAGGTTACCTGTGGGTTTTTCTTTGTATCCCAAACAATTCTTCTGGCAGTTTTGTCTGAAATTTTTCTTGATCTACCTGACCTTGGTATCAAGAGATCCCTGAATTTTCGACTTCTTAATTAGTGATTGAACAGTACTGACTGGCATTTGCAAGGCTTTGGATATCTTTTTATATCCTTTTCCATCTTTATAAAGTTCCATTACCTTGTTACGCAGATCTTTTGACTGTCATTTTTTGCTCCCCATGGCTCAGTATCTAGCCTGCACAGTGCATCTACGTGAGAGCTAACAAAGTGATTGACTATTTATACACAGACACTGATTGCAATTTAAAAAGCCACAGGTGTGGGAAATTCTCCTTTAATTGCTATTTTCACCTGTGTGTGTCACCTTGTGTGTCTGTAACAAGGCCAAACATTCAAGGGTATGTATATTTGATCAGGGCCATTTGGGCCAAACAACTATGTGATAATAAATGGTTTCTTATGATCACTATCCTAAAATAAAATACAATTTTCTTTGCATCATCATTCATATTTTTAAAATCAATGCCAAAATTTCACAGTTTCTGCCAGGCAATGCAAACTTATGAGCACAACTGTATATAACTTGCATTTCTCATGATATCATAATAGAATGCATGTCATATATTTTATCGTTGAATATTATGTGCTAAAATAATGAAATATATGAATATGCAGTACTTTAAGCATTTACACATCATGGAATTAACATTCAACATGTTTTTCCAGAGATTTTTTCTAAATTTAATAAGTACCTTTATTCACCAAATCATAGAACTGACATTGTGTCAAAATATAATGATAAATGTTTAGTAAATACAGAAAAGTTTTGACTTTAATCACTATCAAACAGCATATAGCACCTTTTTCAATTTCAATATAATGAACCACTTTGTACTCCAAGTTTACATTTAAAAAAAGACTCATTATGAAAACAATATGCACACATTTTAACACAATATCATGAATGCCATTCCTCTCTGTAAAAGTACTTAAAAGAACTAGATAACATAATACACACACGACAGGAAAAAATACATATATGGAAATATATCAGTTAGATGTAAATGCTAAATGCATATTACCAAATAAAATTTTGTAATTTATGTAAATATATAACATATTAAAACAAATTTGAAAATGGACAAAAAACGAATATGTAAATATATGAATGAAATATATGGCCATACATCAGTAACACATATAATACATATATTAGTACATGTTTTTTTTTTAAAAAGGCACAATACTTGTGTTTGGGAGAGCAAAGCTGTATGTGAAGGAGGAGGAGTGGTGTGGTCGACCTCTCAGATGGGAAGAGTCAGGCCTAAGAGGGTTTTGAAAAAATGCATTTACCAATGTGTCTTGTGTCAGGTACAATATTGTGTGATGGACAGTTTATGGTCATTTCAAGGTCTTTTTTTACATAGAAAGTTGTAGTAAAGATGGGAGATCGCTATTTGTTTGACCTGCACTCTCTTTCTGCAGGCTGTCATTTCTGCTGTTCTGCTTATTTTTCTGGAATAGCGAGAAATTATGATACAGGCCTTGAAGATCACAGAGAACTGAGAATATTTACTCTGGCTGTGAAAGATCACTAATGCCCTCTACTGGCCAGACCTGATATCTAACATCTGAGTTCACCACAGAACCAGGAAGTCACAGAAAACAAACCACTCCTTCTCTGACAAAAAAAACAGGAAAATGACACCAATGTCTGTTTTTTTTCTGTGTTGGTGTGAGCATGAAAAATATCGAAGGCCGTAAGCTCAATCAGTTGTTCAATCTGTTTAGATCTATTGAAGGATCCTGTAACTATTCCCTGTGGACACAGCTACTGTATGAACTGTATTAAGGCCTGCTTGGATCTGGAAGAAGACAAGGGTATCTACAGCTGCCCCCAGTGCAGACAGACCTTCATACCAAGACCTGTTCTAAACAGGAGCACAGTTCTGGTTGAAATGGTCGAGAATCTGAAGAATACAAAAGACTCCAAGCTGCTCCTCCTGATCATTATTATACTGGACCTGGAGATGTGGAGTGTGATTTCTGCACTGGTAGAAAACTAAAAGCTGTCAAGTCCTGTCTGATGTGTCTGGCCTCTTACTGTGAGACTCACCTCCAGCCTCACTATGAAGTAGCTCCATTAAAGAAGCACAAGCTGGTCCAAGCCTCCACACAACTACGGGAGAAGATCTGCTCTCATGATGACAAACTACTGGAGGTTTACTGTCGTACTGATCAGCAGTGTATCTGTTATCTTTGTACAATGGATGAACATAAAGGCCATGATAAAGTCTCAGCTGCATTGGAATGGACTGAGAAACAGGTAATTTGAGAACTTCAGTTATTTTCTTTATACATTAATTCAGTAACTTATATGTCATATTAACTTTCCGAAAATATTTTATTCTAAGGTGTTATAACCGGATAAGTAAAAACAGCCACCACCCAAACACTTGAAAGAGATAAACAATCAATAATTAACTGTAGGGCTTCAACTAACAAGTATTTTGATTATTTATCATTCTGTCAATTACTGGGAATGAATTGTAGATTAACACAAAGAAAACATACTTTCAAGCATTTATTTCTTGATTGTAACAGCAGTTAGCTATACTTACTGTTTTAGAGTGTAAAATATAGAGACTATGGGAAATAGGGAACAGTAAAAGAACACTGAAAATCTAATATCAATCAGCTTTAAAGAAACATTTTCACAATAACCCTTTTTCAACAGAGACCAGATGTGTTGGCTGTAATTATAGTGAAACACAAATTTTGACAGTTTGTTGCAAATGTCCTATTTTCACGGGTTTGAGTGCAAATTCGAACTCTTTGCCGCTCTTGTGTTTCAAATCTGCAATTTTGTTGTAGAAGCACCCAAAAGAGGCATTCCTATGTCACTCAAGGGAGGGCCCTCTATGAAGTATACTCCCTTTGAGGTGTGCTGGGTGGGTATCTCCTCAAATAATAGTATTAAAGCAGGTGGCATTTAAATATTGTTGGACAGAATACAAGAATACAATACTTTCATGACTTCTCTGCAGCACACATTTGTAGATGGCAGGTGTTTGCAGTGCCCGCAGGTATATCTTATGAAAAAATAAATAACAGAGTTTGTATATTACAGGAAATGCGAGGGCTTATTATGAGTGACATGTGGTCTATGTAAAGTACCAATCAGACCTCTCCCATCCTCCCACCCTCCTACATTGCCTCGGCCCCAACCCGATCTGTTAAAATCTGGGATTTTGGTGGGGAGAATTCCTTGACCTCATATGACCGTTCAGGCACAAACGTTTCATTTATAGCAGGGACTTGCTATCACTCTCCATCTTTTAACCCAGTCAGCAGGGCAAGTTTGACACTGCCTGAGATTTCAGCCACAGAAATGGGGTGTATTCCTGTCGTGCAATAGAAAAACCTTTACCGACCCCTGTTATGTTTTTGTTTCAATAAACTGAAAAAATCAACTAAGATGCTTGACTGCATGGACGGTCACATTATTGCTTGCCCTACTGTACATGTGCTTCCTTTTTCTTCTCCCCTTCCCGATCATGACATCATACATTACCCAGGCCCACAGGTGTCAAACCCAGTACATGACAACACCCAAAACAAATATTTACGGGTAAAAAATGGTTGGGAAATAGCGTTTTTGGAATGTTTGAGAGGTGGTCCATAACTGGTCCATAACTGAGGCTCAGTGTTACTCTACAATGTGTGCATCACATCATGCTTATTCAACAAACTGCCTTTTTTATGTCTTCAGTATAAAGTGCAGAAGAACTGAGTTGTACATCTTTCCACTGGTGGAGCCACAACCTCCAACATTTTATTATCTTTCTTTGCAGTTTTTGTCCGTGTCCCACATAGATCCAATTAATCACTATTCCCTTGTTGTTGCACTACACCCTTGTACTACTCTGACATTGCCTCGCTATGCCTGATAATGGGAGTTTTCAGTTGTTAAAGGTATGTGTCTACCTCGGGAACCTCACCACTGCAATCCCTGCATTTCAGTTGCACATACGTTCAGTTTGCCTCTTCGCACATTTAGGATTGCCATTGTGCTTGCATTCTTACAGTTGTTACACATGCATGTCTACCTTGGGACCTCACTGCTGCTATCTCTGCATCCCAGGTGCACATTCTACCTTAATACATCACTCCTTCATTTGCCTTGTTTGCATCTTGAATGCCATTTTGAAATTTCCATTTGTACCCGAACAACTATAATCCCACTTATACATACACTATACCTAATACTATAAAATTTCTGCCTAATTTGCCTTATTGCACATTTAGTATTGCCATTTGTACTGCATTTGCCTTTCAGTGCACATCTAAACATTCCACCTGTAATATACATATACTTAATACTTGTAAATACTTTTAAATTTTCTGCCCTCCTCTATTTGCACTTCTGGTTAGATGCTAACTGCATTTTGTTGTACTGTACTTGTACGGTTTATGACAATAAAGTTGAATCTAATCTAAAATTAGCTATTTTTGTTGTCAACTAATTATTGACGTTTTTAAATAATCTGTTAGGTCTCACTTCTCTCTTGATAAATACAGTTCCGTTGAAATAGGGCCACACCGTATTTCAAAAATTCTCAAGATCCTGAAATACGTTTCTTAACATGTATGTCCCTGCAGAAACAGTTAGGGGAGAAACATCAGAAATCCCAGAAGAGAATACAGGAAAGAGAGAAGGAGATTCAAGAGCTAAGACAGGCTGTGGACTCTCTGAAGGTGCATTTTGGGGCTGCTAAATATACAGTACATTCGGAAAGTATTCAGACCCCTTCACTTTTTCCACATTTTAATAATTCAAAGACCCCAAGAGAAAATTGGACTCGATAATTCTTAAATGGAAGACGTTTGGAATCACAAACAGACTTGGTGAGCTGGTCACTGGGTTACTGGGGACCTTCAATGCAGTAGATATTTTGGTAACTTTCCACAGATCTGTGCCTTGACACAAACCTGTCTCGGAGCTCTATAGACAATTCCTTTGACCTCATGGCTTGGTTTTTGTTATGACATGCATTGTCAACTGTGAGTCCTTATATAGACAGGTGTGTGCCTTTTTAAAATGTCCAATCACTTGAACTTACCACAGCGGGACTCCAATCAAGTTGTAGAACCATCAGAAGGATGACCAATGGAAAAAAAGATGCACCTGAGCTAAATTTCGAGTGAGTGACATAGCAAAAGGTCTGGATACTAATGTAAATGTGGTTATTTTTTTTTATTTTTTTTTCATTTGCAAAAAACATCTAAAAACCTGTTTTTGCTTGTGTTTATGGTTCACTTTGTGTAGATTGATGAGGAAAGAAGCATTATCATTTTAGAATTAGGCTGTAACGTAAAAAATTTTGGAAAAAGTGAACTACTTTCCGAATCTGTGGTCCAGAGAGCAGAGTGAATGTTAAAATAGACCTCCTCCTCTCTCTGTGTCCTAACAGCACTCTGCACAGGTAACAGTGGAGGACAGTGAGAGGATCTTTACTGAGCTGATCTAATACATTGAGAAAAGATGCTCTGAGTTGAAGGAGCTGATCAGAGCTCAGGAGAAGGCTGAAGTGAGTCGGGCTGAAAGACTCTTGGAACAACTGGAGCAGGAGGTCTCTGAGCTGAGGAGAGATGTTGAGCTGAAGCAGCTCTTAGATAAAGAGGTCTTTATCCTGGATCTGAGGTCTTACCCAGCGTCCGTGTCAATCCACACATCTCCTTTGAACATGTGAAGAATTCAGTCTCCAAACTGGAAGATCAAATACAGGATGTTTGCCAAAAGGAAATGGAAAAGATATCTGGGAAAGGTTGGCCCAATGCATTTAAGAAAATCCTAAAATATACTATATTTCAATCAACAGAATTTTGGCAGAATGATATGAAAGTGCATATAATGTAACTCATATGGAATGGTGTAAAATTGTAATGTCTGACATGTATACGTGGGTAACATTTAGATAATAGATAACTGAAATTTAGAAAAATTCAGTATAGAGCATTATCATAACAAGAGGAGGGTAAGCAGATCCTTCTTAGGTCTCACATACATGGGATATAAACATTTCTAAGCACTTACATACACATTTGGGGAGTAATGGATTACAAAAAAAGTCATTGTTATCTGTTATGTTACCAACTAAAATATTGTAATCGGATTACAGATACTTCTGAAAAAATAACATTAACAACCAAAATAACAATTGCATGCCTCGGTTGTTGTGTGTGTGATCATCAACGCTGTGACCTGCTGTGCCTATCTGCTCACCATTCCATTTTCTTCCAGCAGAGATGCTATTGTACCCCTTTTATTCTTTTGCTGATTTTATATTTGTATTAACAATATTTAAATATTGCTAAATCTTAGTATACAGAATTTTGGTCAACACTGGTAGTTATTAAATAAAATAGACTTTGACTTATGCACTATTGCTTGTGTAAAGGATTAGAAAATGGTCTTGAATGTCCTCCTATTTTGCATTTGCTAGCATTTTCAGAGCTAGTATGTTACATTCTAAAGCAAGCTCCACACAACCACCAGCAGATCACCCCCGGGCGCTTCAAACATGTTGGATGTACTGATGAGTAAAGTAGCCAGCTTTGATCACCTTTGTGTAGACATGTACACCGATCAGCCATAACATTATGTATTGTGCAGGTCGGACCTTTGCCGCCAAAACAGCCCTTATCTGTCGAGACATGGACTCCACTAGACCTCTGAAGGTGTGCTGTGGTATCTGGCACCAAGACGTTAGCAACAGATCCTTTAAGTCCTGTAAGTTGCGAGGTGGGGACTCCATGGATCGGACTTGTTTGTCCAGCACATCCCACAGATTCTCGATTGGATTGAGATCTGGTGAATTGAGATCTAGTGTGTTCCTCAAACCATTCCTGAACCATTTTTTCTTTGTGGCAGGGCAAATTGTCCTGCTGAATGAGGCCAATGCCATCAGGGAATACAGTTGCCATGAAAGGGTGCACTTAGTCTAAAACAATAATCAGGTAGGTGGTACGTGTCAAAGTAACATCCACATGAATGGCAGGACCCAAGGTTTCCCAGCAGAACATTTCCCAAAGCATCACACTGCCTCCACCGGCTTGCCTCCTTCCCATAGTGCATCCTGGTGCCATGTGTTTTCCAGGTATGCGACGCACACGCACCCGGCCATCCACGTGATGTAAAAGGAAACGTGATTCATCATACCAGGCCACCTTCTTCCATTGCTCCGTGGTCCAGTTCTGATGCTCACGTGCCCATTGTAGGAGCTTTCGGCAGTGGACAAGGGTCAGCATGGGCACCCTGACTGGTCTGTGGCTACACAGCCCCATACGCAACAAACTGTGAGGCACTGTGTTTTCTGAATCCTTTCTATAAGTACCAGCATTAACTTTTTCAGCAATTTGAGCTACAATAGAGGACAGAATGTTCACTTGCTGCCTAATATATCCCAACCACTGACAGGTGCCATGATAACCAGATTATCAGTGTTATTCACTTCAGCTGACAGTGGTCATAATGTTATGGCTGATTGGTGTAAACATATTCATGTTTACACCAATCACAATTGCTGGTTTTTGGTTAGTCTAGATGCCTGAAATAAACTCTGTGGTAAACACAAGCTTAAGAGATTTTCACATTTTGTTCTACGAAACACACACACACACACACACACTGGTTAGAAACAGCAGTCTCTTGCCATTGTTTACCATAATTTTTTTCCCCGAAAAAAGGTTTCATGGGGGACAGTTCTTTACTGTGTTTAAACACCACTGTGACCGTAGATGACACTGTAGCGAATGTGAATTTGCACGCGAGACAATTGCCATGACCCAACACAAGGGAGGGGCCATCTTTGCTCACACCGACAAGAATGCTATAGCTAGATATTTATCTCATGTTTCAAAGTATTGATGGGAAAACTGAATAATTTCAGAGTCTTGGTTCTTTAAGTCTTGTTTCAGTGAAACTATTTTTCAAAGGTTGTAAGGTATACTCTATATGCTCTGCTTCTTTGGATATCAACAGTTGAACAGGTACGGTAACGTTAGCTAACTTAGCTAAATTGTGTTTCTTAGTGTATCAGAAAGTTAGAATATGTTGTGCATATTCCTCGTAACTTATAACAATTGGTACGTAACGTAGCTAAATTGTGTTTCTTTGTATAACGTTATCCACATGTGCGATAGACATGTGCGATGTTAGCTAGACTAGCTAAACCTGCACCTGTTACAATTCCGTTACTGAGTTGTCTTGTGTCTGTCTTTGTGTATCCACAGTGCTCCTTAGCTAGCCTGTGTGTCTTATGCTGCTGTAACACTTGCAACTGGCCGTTTTTCTAAACCTCTTTTCTAAACATTGCTTTCAGATCATGACGTTTTCTGTAATTTTGTTCCCGGAGGAGGATGACTGTGTGGCATTAGTTCCACGCCCGTGGCTCAAAGGGGGACTTTGCTACTGGCCACGACACAGCATCACGAGCAGTTTGCCAGAACTTGTTCACCACCTGAAGACACCTGGGAGTCCCTTATAAACTCACCAAGCATGCAGGTAAATTTGAAAAAGTAATAACAATTTGAAACTTAGGATGAAAGTGCTTTGCCACGTAAATGCTTATAAAACTTTAATTTTTCCTAGACATGTGGGAGACCGCACATGGCTATTGCCAGGGGAGCGAAAATCATTCCAGCGTGGGCCCCTACCACCCCAAGGATGCACATCTACACCACAACACCCTGTGGATTGCAGCCCTGGAGGTATATGAATTACATGTTGATCTGGTAATTGCTGCAATGTTTACTTGTTTTCACCATATTTACCTATTCACCAACTTTTATGTTTATTATTAAGATGGAGCAAGCACAGTACTCCACGGCACCAGAAGGTTACTCTATGGCACCATGTGGAGGACTGCTACAAAGGTATGTGTGGGTTCATTCACTTAACCCAGATGCTTATGGTATTAAAGCATGTTGCTTTAAATTTTATTTGTCAATTTCAACTTATATTAAAGGCAAGAAGGCAGAGGTTGGAGGCAGTTTTAGCTCTGCACATGAAGGTAAAGGCCTTGACACACCAGGAAAGAAACTAATAAACAAGATGAAAAAGTGTAATATTCATGGGCAAATGTTTTGCACAAAACTATACACAGCAGCTGTGACACGGTTTTGCAAAAATATTTACATTCTATTTCATCCCCATGAGAAAATGGAGTCAACTTCAAGTGAAGATGATTTGATGTTAATTTTGCTCACACAAAGTTTGAAAAAAAGAAAATGTTGGGTCCATCCAATTCTGAAAAGGCGATCAGATCACGGTGAATTCCACCGTCTGATCCAGGAGCTCAAATTATATTACAGACGCTTCCACACCTACTTCAGGATTTCTGTGACACAGTTTGAGGCGCTCCTGGAGATGCTAACACCACACCTGAGGAGGCAGAGGACCAACTTCAGGGAGCCAATTGACCCGGAGCTGCACCTAACAGTTTGTCTTAGGTAAAACATAAACATAGGTAATTTGGCTACTCAATAGCAAAGGAAAAGGCCAATTAGGGCATGTTTACAGTTTAGGTTTGGTTTAAGGTAATTTAAAAGAAGTTAAACTGGGCACTGTTACTAGTGGATTTTACCCTGCTGGCTTGTGATTAGTCTAATTGGTATGTAAATAACTGAAGTCACATTAATAACCATGTTTAACCCTTTTGACTTGAAAGGGTAGAACTTTATTTTGAGATGCTCAGTGAGAGATAAGACAGGGAAATAGACAAGAAAGCAAACAAAAACTAAACATAATAATAAATTGTATAACCTTTCTGATTGCCTTTTTTTATTTTATAGATTCCTCAGCATTGGGGATTCATTCACCACCATAGTAGCTAGTTTTCGCTTAGGTATCTCAAATGTGGGAAAAATGGTTAAGGACACCTGTGACATGATCTGGGAGCACATGAGGTAAACCTTCCTGCCATCACCATCGGAGGACCTCTGGAAGAACATGGCCAGGAGATTCCCGGAAAGGTGAAATTTCCCAAATTGCATAGGAGCACTCGATGGCAAGCAAGTTGTCATTCAGGCTCCAGCCAATTCAGGCTCCCAGTTCCATAATTATAAAGGAACATTCTCTGTTGTTCTCCTAGCTCTGGTAGATGCAGATTACAGGTTCCTAGCAGTTGACGTCGGTGTCTTCGGCAGCAACAGCGATGGAGGAATCATTTCTAATTCTTGTCTCGGCAGAGACCTCCAGTCAGGGGTTTTGCATGTGCCACCACCATCTCCACTCCCATCTGCACCAGAGTTGGGGCCAGTGCCATTTGTGATGGCAGGAGACGCTGCCTTCCCCATGAAGCCTTACCTCCTCCAACCATATCCTGGACGGCGCATTCCAGAAGAAATGCGCATATTTAATTACCGCCTGTCAAGAACCCGTCGCAAAAATGCCTTTGGCATTCTTACCCAGGGCTGGAGAGTATAACAGTGTCGGATGCAGGTCTGTCCAGACACAGCTGATAGGATCATTAAAGCCAGCTGCATCCTCTGCAACTACTTGTGGCCGGAAGCTCATCACCAGGGGGAGGAGGATATGAGCAGAGATGAAGTTGAAGATGACAGCGTGCTAGGCCCCATCAGAAGCCTTTGGGGAAACAGAGCATCAGCAGAGGTGTTGAGAGTGTGGGATACTTTCAGGAACTATTTTGTCTCACCTGTTGGACAGGTTCCTTGGCGGTATGACCATGTGTGCAGTGGTATTTTTCTCAGTTGTTCCTTTTAAATGTTCCAAATTTTAAATAATTCTAATCATTCTAGTACAATCTATAAAAAAAATTAAAACAATGTTCATTCTAACACCCAGATTTTTGTATCTTATTTTTACAAATATAAATTTCTAGAACCTTATAAATGATGATTGACAATAAAACACGTGACCAGCAAAAGTCAGTTTGCAATTTGCATTGTTTATTTTCTAAAAATGTGACATATATTTCCCTAACAGCACAACAAAATTGTAGTTCAACAATAGGTAGACTGATTTACCATCATGGGTTAGACTACATAGCCTTAGCGCTAATAAACTGGTGTAATAACTTGTAGGGGACTGAGAATACATCACCACAAACTCTGCCTCATGGAGAAACTCCTGAAATTTAAGTTTTACCCAAGACTGCCTTTCTAAGGGCAGCCTTGTAATACTTGGGGCTGAACTCACAAGAAACTGGCTGATGTCATCCTGACAGTTATTCCTGGCTCTCTCAAGCTTTCTGGCCTCTTTCCTTTCCAGGTAAGCCTCTAACAGGTCCCTTCCCTTGGCTGCGGACTGCAGCGCAACAGCTAACACACTCTCCCTCACTCTCATCCCCTGACTGGTCCCTTGGCCCTGCCCTGACTGGTCCCTTGGCCCTGCCCTGACTGGTCCCCTGGCCCTACCCTGACTGGTCCCCTGGCCCTGCCTCACACTGATGTTCATCCTGCTCCTGCTCTTCCTCCTGCTGATCTAAATTACTACAGGTCCTGTTCAAAAGCAGATTGAATTAATAGTTTTCATTACATTTTAAAATGTGATACTCTTCCTATGTCTATGTAAACATAATTAGGTTTAGTTTAGTTGTCTCTTGTCATTTTTTCAGTAAATCAAAGATTTTTGGCTCTCCAACTTCAGTATCCTTTCCCAGTCTCTTTTATTGTGATGTTTCTTACATAAAAATGCCAAAGATAAATAATTTTTTTTGTCATTATTATTTTAAAATCTATGTTAACATGTTGCAGTGTATGCTGTTAGGATGCTAGTGCATAACCACAAGGCCTAATCTTGTGCTTAGTGCATGAAACCTCATATAGTGTGACATATTTTGCTTGTCACTTCATATGATCCATTCATCACACCATATGATATGAACTGTATTTTTCTACACACAAAAAAGTTACTAATTTGAGCTAACAATGTATTATTGTATTTTATTACTAATAGCTATGCTTAATGTATGGCCGGCCTTGAACGCTTTGCTAATTTGCTAATCATCAGGTCTTTAACCTGAGTCAGGTGTGTGAGTGCTTGGTCAAAAACAAAAAGGAACACTTCCAAAACCATTGTCTGTAAACACAGAATGTCACTGCATCCACAAATGCAAGTTAAAACTCAACCATGCGAAGAAGAAACCATATAATAACAAGATCCAGTAACACTGCCGCCTTCCCTGGGACCGAGCTCATTTAAGATGGACTTAAGTGGAAAAGGGTCCTATGGTCATATGTATCCAAATTTTAAATATTTTTTGTGAATCATGGACACCGCATCCTCTGGAAAAAATGAGGAGAGTCAGCGCACAGTTCAAAGGCCAGCATCCGTGATGGTATGGGGGTGAATTAGTGCACATGGCATGGGTGACATGCCATGGGCACATCTTTAAAGGCACCATTAATGCTGAACAATATATACAGATTTTGGAGCAAAATATGCTGCCATCCAGATGATGTCTTTTTCAGGGAAGGCCTTGCTTATTTCAGCAAGACAATGCCAACCCACATTCTGCACGTATGCCACAGCACGGCTCCTGAGTAAAAGAGTCCGGGTGCTAAACTGGCCTGCCTGCAGTCCAGAAGTGTCACCCATTGAAAACATTTGGTCTCTGTGCCTTTCCCATTTAGTAATTTTCACGACACCTGAATTATTGAACAGCTGAAATTCTATATCAAGCAATAATGGGAATATATTTCACTTTCAATACTACAGCAATGTATTTTTCCAAAAACATTAACATTTCAGATATAGAGTGGAAACTACACACACACACACACACACAGAGAAACAATGCCTGCCATGGTCAGTGTTTGGCAGTACTTCTTTACCTGGTCATATGAGGTGAAGAATTGTAACGTTAGAGATATTTCACCCACTGAGACCCTTTGTAATGT
Organism: Esox masquinongy; assembly: GCA_016801175.1. NCBI lineage: Eukaryota > Metazoa > Chordata > Actinopteri > Esociformes > Esocidae > Esox > Esox masquinongy. The sequence continues at coordinate 48,848 of JACXGI010003320.1, read as the reverse complement.
CTAACATCACACACACTAAAAGTTAAATCACCCCTCACCTTTCACAAACACAAGCTATTATTTGTTATATTGTCTTTGTTATCATTGGAACTGAACTTTTCTCACGGGAAAGGCTTTGTTGTATAGTGGGTGGGAAGACCCAGGAAGTACTGTTTATGACTTTCCTGAGGTGATATTACTTATAAGGCTTGCTAAGGACCATGTCCATATGTTTTTTTGCAGACAGCAAGTCCAAAAATGAATCGGCGGCTAATCAGAGGCTAGCATGTGGGATACAAAGACAGGGAGAGATATATTCCGTGCAACCATGTCACTTGAGCGATTTCATATATTCTCCAGAGTAGTTCACTTTGATAACTGTAACACAAGACAAGCATTTTGTGTGAGAGGCAAACAGCATGTGGTGTGAGAGCCTTCCCAGAAACCAAGCCTCTGTGAACATCGTCATGGCCTATTGTGCAGAGATGACCAGCCCTGCTCCATCTGATTCCCTAACTTTCGATTTGTGTATAACATGTTTTGACTCAAAATATTGATGTTGTCACTATGAACATAATATCTAGACATATTAAGCAGAACATTGTCTAGAAATTTAAAAAGTATTGATAAATTTTGTCCATCATAGCAAATAGAGGTACGTTTCTGTTTTTGGGATAAAAAATTAGTCAAAGTGATAAGGTAAATGTGGTCCTAATGGACTATATAATAAAATAAAACTAATAAATGTTATAATTAATATGAGTAATGAGTTGGTTATGGATGTCAAAGACATTTGTTTGAGCTGAAATAATAGATGTGTACAGGAAACAGATAGGGTAATGGATTTGTCCAGTTGAGGGTTGCGTGTGTATGTGGGAAAGGGTTATAAATTTGTCCAGATGAGGGTTGTGTGTGTATATGCGGGGTGCGGGCTATAGTCAATTTGGTTCCGGGGGCATGTTCATGAGGCCTACTGCTGTAGGAAAGAAACTATTCTTTTGCACACACTAAAAGTTAGTGTGCCCAGAAAGCAAAAGGACTCCACAAAGTTCACTGGGGACCCCCCAGGGTGATTGGGGGGAGGGCAGCTGGGTTTCACAGAGTTCAAGAAACAGACAGATCTCAGCATCAACTGTCCAGAGGAGACTGCGTGAATTCACTGCACGGATTCTAGAGGAGACAAGTCGAATTCCTGCGAAGAAACCACCATTGAAGGACAACAATAAGGAGAAAAGACTTGCGTGGGCCAAGATACATGAGAAATTGACGTTAGACTAGTGGAAATCTGTCTAAAGGTAAGATTTTTGGTTCCAATTTATGTGAATTTGTGAGACGGATAGTGGGTGAATGGATAATTTCCGCTTGTGTGGTTCCCACCATTAGGCATGTAGGATGAGGTGTGGGGGTCCTTTACTTGTGACACTGTGATTGATTTAGAATTCAAGGCACACTTAACCGGAATTGCTACCACATCTGGTATGATACGGCATACCATCTGGTGTGCATTTAGTGGGACTACCATTCGTTTTTTGACAGGGTAATGACCAAAAACACACCTCCAGACTGTGTAAGGGCAATTCAACCATGAAGGATAGCGACTGGATGCTGCATCAGATAACCAGGCCTCCACAATGACCTACCTCAACCCAACTGAGATGGTTTGGGATGCGGTGGTAGGATGAGTTGGAATGCAGACTGAGGGAAAAGCAGCCAACAGGTGCTCAGAAGGAGCTCCTTCAGGACTGTGCAAAACTGTCATCTAGGCAAAGGGAGGCTACTTTGAACAATCTAAATTGTACATGTAATTTCATTTATTTAACTATTTTTTGGTTACTACATGATTTCATTTGTGTCTTTAAAAATAAAGACAAACTTGAATGAGTTCAAACTTTCGACTGGAACTGTTCATGGGCAGAATACACTAAATGTATTCAAAGTGGACATTTATTTACACTTGGTAGTGAGCATATAAGATATGAGAATAGATGATTTCCTGTAAATTACAGTTGAAGTAAACATTTGCAGATTTAGAGTTTGGTTTTTGCATCTATGTGGATGCAGTGTGATGAGCAGAGTTTTGGGTGTGGTTTAGTTCAGCTGTTAAGATAACAGTTTGTTGGTGGTTTGATGTGGTAAGCATAGATTATGAGCCTGGCAAATGTGTTACAGACTGAGGCCCTACAATAGGGCCTTGACTTCCAGAAAAGATTCAACTCTGTAGTGCGAATCAGCACTTCTCAAAGGTCTGCTAATTTCTGCATCAACTTTCATGCCTCATAATCTTAAATATATTTAAGAGCTTAACAACTAGAAAATAAACCATAGTAGTAAATGTAGGGTATATTGTGTCAGATTGGTGATTTATGACCCTGGTGGGCGGGGCTTCCAGATTGATTTGACAGGTGGGCGGGACATCCGGTTTGCAGGGTGGGACTTCTGGTGTGACGTATTGACTTCCTCTATGAAGTGTGTTAGGGTGGAACTTCTGGAATGACGTATGCGTGTCCGGTGACTTTGTAATTTATGATTGTATTGATGTGTTCATGTTTGATGTTTTACAACGACTGATAAGTAACCCGGACGAGTGTTATAACAGGTGGGTTATGTTTGATGTTTAACAAATGGGTCTTAGGGCTCCGGAATGTTAAATTCCCAGGCAATAAATAAGTGTTATATCAGCGGCAAGATGTTTGGTGTTTAATAAAAGGGCGCCAGGGTTCAGCAATTCTATAAACCCCCCGGCATTTTATGTTCTGACAAGTGCTACAACAGATGTCATACAACCAGTGGGTGTTAACCTTTCATGTTTTATGGGATGATTGGCGTGGTCTGTGTATTTAAACCACGCAGACCCCGGTGATGGTCATTCAGTATTGCCTGAGTAAACTTACCTACACATTACAAACCATGGCGGATTGTGCAGCGATCAGCGTTTTGGGTGAAACACCATTGAAAGCTAACAGCTTAACCGCAGCTCAGCGAGTCCGCAAGAGATTACAAATGGTCAGCAGAGACGCCATCAACATGGCAGCACCGAAGAAACCGATGCAGAGTTTAACCCGAATCCATCATCTGCACCACGATTTGTTGGCACGGGAATGGAAGTTGGACGACGGTCAGATCGGTAGATACATTTTCACCCCAGAGATACCGGAGGTTGCATTTTATGAATTACCCGAAGGCCAAGAGTTTAAGGCTGGTGTGACTGATCAAGTGTTTTTTAAAGGAATCTCTCTCAAATGACCTAATCCCTCCTGCTTATATAGAATCTACCATTGTAATCTTAACCTATGGAGGTTAAGACAATTACTCCAACATTGTGTTACTTCCTGAGGCCCAAATAAGGGCTTTAGATAACGAGGCGCTGATTATTCCAAGATAGTGCAAATGGTACACCACAGGAGATACAGGAGGTAACACACGGTCAGGATGAAGACCTTTTGGGGATAAAGAGGGGAGAAGGTGCACAAATGGAGTCGCAGAGTTACATGACAATAGGGGCAGTAGAAACAATGGACCTTTAACACATTGGCCTGATTTGTCGCATTATTCAAGTGAGGCTTCTGTGCTAGACATTTAACATATGGAAAGAATTCGAATTTTTTCGAATTGAAAGGCCAGATAAGTACAGTTTCTACCACACACTCAAGCCGCTGCATTCTGAATGAGCTGCAATTTTCTGAGGACTTTACAGAAGTCCAACCTACTGGATATAAAAGCGTGGATACGTTTTTCTAGATCTTGTCTGGATATGAATCCTCCAAGTCCTGCTATGTTTTGAAGGTGATAATAGGCTAATTCTGTTATTAATTTTATGTGGCTATTGACATTTAGGTCAGAGTCCATAATTACCCCAATATTTTTAACTTGTTTTTTAATCTTAAAGGATTCTCCATTGAGCTTATTTTTTTTTGTCAAAGTCCCATGCACCGTAACCAAACATAGAAAAAAACTGCAGCCATAGACAATTGTTTAAACGCACTTACGTTATCAAGAAAAATGATTCCCTCTCAAAGGATTGTTTGCATTTGTGATAGAAAATTGAAACTGAGAACCAGAATGATGTTTTGAAGTTATTATTATTTTATATTATGTTGGCCAGTTATGTGTTTATATTCATTTCTATAGTGGTTTCATTTAGTATGCTGTGACCTAGGGAAATATGTAATTAACAGACCATAGGGTTCATTGTCTATCTATTGAATAGATCTTAGCTTGACCTGAGGAATGACCTGGTATCTGTTCTGTGTTTACTGTGTGAATAATGAGTAGGGGGTGTGGCCAGTGAAGTAGTTACAAAGACGCCTGTCGTACCTAGAGTCATACTAGGTGGCCGTATTTCAATTATCCCATGCGCATATAAAAATTAAAAAAGCTTTCTAGAACTTTGGACTCAAAACCAATATCATTTTCTTTTACACATTCATTTTCAATCAATATATTTTTGCATTTTATTTTCCATACATATTTTTTGGATCACAATACTTTTTGGTTAATGTTTTGCTTTCAATTTTAATTATTCTGTTTGCAAAACTTCTTATTGAGACAAAATTGAAACAAAATAACATACAAAACCTGCCCTGGGAGTTTTAAAGCTCAGCACATGCTATAATAGTTTTTTTTTATATGCTCAATTAAAGACTATATTTTCTGAGAAAATGGTGGTCTTTATCCATTTCAATGAGAGAACTAATATTATCTATCATAGAGTTTGTATCACACTTAATTTGGTACTCAAACTGCCAGAACTGCAGAAGAGTGTAAGGTTTGGTGAAAAGTCTAATCACTGAATAATAAAACAAATGAATCAAATTTTCTAAGATTCAGGAGTCAGGTTTTATGTGTTCATCTGAATAGCTTTTTGATATAAACCTACAGTAAAGGTAAATGCTCCAAATAAAACTTCAATGTGGTGATTTGAGTATATTACCTTATTAGTACAAGTTATTACATAATTCATTATCTAGTTAATAATGCAATGAGTAGCATTATGTAATAACAAGTTATGCAAAATGGTATTATGTTATTCGGTAAGCAATTTTATTACATCATTAGCAAGCTATTACTTTATCAGTTTTTATTACATAGGAAATTCAGAAGTTATGACATTATTAGTTTCTACAAATATTTGTGTTGGTGTAAAATAAGTATGATATGAAAGTATGAAAGTATGATATCTACTGTATGTGTGGACAGCAGAAAAACAGTGGTTCCATTTCCTGCTGACATAGAACAGTGGAAGTGTCTGTATGAATGCACCCTTCTTCCTGGCAATACAATAAAATGAGTGGGTTTGTTCTTTCAATTGTGCCTGTGAGTATGTGCAGCTATGATGTAGAGCGATAAGGGGGAGGGGGAGTGAGAAAAGAAAAAAATGAATGTTAATTTTGTGCATGAGCATAAGTCCTAAACGATAGTTACTAGTTCAAATGGACCCAGAAATCATCCAGGGTGTCTTTTTTTTTAACTTTTATATTTGTTCATTAACCCTACCTATAGGCTCATACAGAAAAAAAGTATTTATTCAAACTCTATAAAGGGTGAAACTGCCCAGAAACATAAGGGTTAATATGGTTTAAAATGCCTTTATCAAGCAATGTTTATGCAACCCTTTTTCAACCTCCTGAGACCCTGTGTCCTCATATGAGGACACTATGTTTTAGGCTTCCTGCCCCATGCACCTGTGCTGGTGCATGAAACATGCATTACTTATTGATCTTTGAATACCTCTCTGGTAGTGACAAATGCAGTGTGCACTATGATGTACAGTATATAAATAAAACACTTTGACTGCATATGTCATTAGCAGTTGAAACCTTATTTCTTGCCAGGCATTGAAATGCACACACACTTAGTGCACACACACATACATATACTCACTCGCACTGTTAGCAAATTTGTTCATGTTCTGTTTTGATGAAAACAGTTGAAATGAACAGTTTTGTACTTTGTTACACATTGATGACTTTATTATTTGTGTTATGTAGTAAAATAAACCCATTGTCATCATACTTTTTTCCAAAAAGTACTTCCTGTTCAAAGACAATGCGTAGATATTATATTTATCAGGTCCTACTAATCCCAAAAAGCTAAGAGAAATAAAAAATGCATACATTATCAAATCTCAGGTTTTAAGGATGTTAAGCAAAGGTTTACGTCATATTCCACAGTTGGTTAGGTCACATTTACAGTTGTGCTCAAAAGTTTGCATACCCTTGGAAAATTGGTAATATTTACCATTTGTAAATAAAACGTGAGTGGGCAGGCAAAACACATCTTTTAAGTCTTATGGGATTCACATTCAACTGTAGGTCATAACAGAATGGCACAATCATAAAACAAAACATGGCAACAACGAAAAAAATGAACTGACCCCTGTTCAAAAGTCTGCATACGCTTAGGTCTTAATACTGTGTATTGCCTCCTTTAGCATCAATGATAGCATGCAGTCTTTTGTAATAGTTGTCTATGAGGCCCCGAATTCTTGCAGGTGGTATAGCTGCCCATTCGTCTTGGCATAATGCCTCCAGTTCATGCAAAGTCTTTGGTCGTCTTTCATGAGCCGCACGTTTGAGATCTCCCCAGAGTGGCTCGGTGATATTAAGGTCAGGAGACTGTGATGGCCACTCCAGAACCTTCACCTTTTTCTACTGTAACCACTGGAGGGTCAACTTGGCCTTGTGATTAGGGTCATTGTCGTGCTGGAAAGTCCAAGAGCGCAGCTTTCGTGCAGAAGAATGTAAATTGTCTGCCAGTATTTTCTGATAACAAAAATTTTCACAAGATTCGCCATGCCTTTAGAGCTCACACCCCCCCAAAACATCAGTGAGCCACCACCATGCTTCACAGTGGGGACAGTATTCTGTTCACTATAGGCCTTGTTGACCCCTCTCCAAACATAGCGATTATGGTTGTGACCATAAAGCTCTATTTTGATCTCATTTCTCCAAATTACAGTGTGCCAGAAGCTGTGAGGCGTGTCAAGGTGTTGCCGGGCGTATTGTAACGGTGCTTTTTTGTGGCATTGGGGCAGTAAAGGCTTCTTTTTGGCAACTCGACCATGCAGCTACTTTTTGTTCAAGTATCGTCGTATTGTGCTCCTTTAAACAACCACACCGTCTTTTTCCAGAGCAGCCTGTATTTCACCTGAGGTTACCTGTGGGTTTTTCTTTGTATCCGGAACAATTCTTCTGGCAGTTTTGGCTGAAATCTTTCTTGGTCTACCTGACCTTGGCTTGCTATCAAGAGATCCCCAAATTTTCCACTTCTTAATAAGTGATTGAACAGTACTGACTGGCATTTGCAAGGCTTTGGAAATCTTTTTATATACATTTCCATCGTTATGTAAGTTCCATTACGTTGTTACGCAGGTCTTTTGACAGTTCTTTTCTGCTCCCCATGGCTCAGTATCTAGCCTGCTCAGTGCATCCACGTGAAAGCTAACAAACTCATTGACTATTTATACATGGACATTGATTGCAATTTAAAAAGCCACAGCTGTGGGAAATTAACCTTTAATTGCCATTTTCACCTGTGTGTCACCTTGTGTCTGTAACAAGGCCAAACATTCAAGGGTATGTAAACTTTTGCTCAGGGCCATTTGGTTGATTTCTGTTATTATGATTTAAAAAGGAGCCAAACAACTATTTTATAATAAATGGCTCCATATTATCACTATCCTTAAATAAAAGAAAATGTTTCTGCATGATCAGTCATATTTTCAAAATTAATTTCACAATTAATTTCAAATTTCACAATTTCTGCCAGGGTATGCAAACTTATGAGCAAGCTTCTTTTGCATGAGAATAGAAAATCACACCATATAATGCCACTAGTCAAAGGAACTTGAAGAAGTTATTCTCTTGTGAGCTAGAAATGTGCACATGAATATAATTTAATTAATCACACAAATGTCTACATATAAATATCTAATATCCACATCCCAGCAAAGTGCCACCTTCAGTCTTCTGATCTAGGTGGGTCTTAGCTCAATTACTCAACTGTTAGGTCAAAAAAACACATTTGTTCTGCCCAATATCTGTCCATTGCCAAGTTGATATTTTGTCAATTATACCGTATTTACTATGTTTTTTTTTTTATCAAAGCCTAGGGTAAAAGGGCTACAGAAATTTCAACTGCACCCTCTGCAACTGCAGAATACAAGATTTCTCACCTTAATTTCCTTTTTCATCAAATGGTTTCATCATTCTCTTTGTTCTCCCCCCCATCTCTGTCTCTGTACTATTGGTCTCTCTCATTTTGTCTCCAATTGTTAGCATAACTACAGTATAGGACTACAGTACTCAAATAGTTCTCCAGTTGAATGTCAGTGGGGACATGGCAATGGATTGGATATTAATCTCCATATACTTGTTATCAGGTAGGAAAAAAGGTATAATATCTCAATCTGAATATTTGTGTCTGTTTTACAAAGGTTGTGAAAACACGTTTGGAAGTCAGTTCACTATGAAAATAACAAGTGTCTCTCAAAAGTCAAATAACTTTAGCCTTATACTGATAGAGATAAGCTGCTATATTTAGTGTATATTATCAAAAATATGTATTTAGACATAGCAGAAACTAGGGCAGACAGCGAAAAAGTGAGTCCCTGGGGACCCCAAGAATAATCTGTAATAAACAAGTTTTCAGTAATTTCAAGTAAACATTATTTGTATTATATTTACATGGTGAAACCAACTGGAGTCATTTTGACCCCAATATAAAATAATTAAAATTAGATTAGATTCAATTTTATTGTCAGTGAACTTGTAAAAGTACAGTACAACGAAATGCATCTAACCAGAAGTGCAAATAGAAGAGTGCAAAAAATTTACAAGTGAAACAATTCAGACCAATGCATGTTATAAGTGGGATGTATAAATGTGCAATGAAGGCAAATTCAAGTAGAATTGGCAATTCTGAATGTGCAATGAAGGCAAACTGAAGGTGCAAGGTACTATGTGCAACTGAAATACAGGGATAGCAGCAATGAGGTTCCTGAGGTAGACATGTACATGTACCAACTGAAAACATCCTTATCAGACCTTGCAAAGCAATGTCAGAGTCCAGTAGTACAAAGAGAGTAGTGCAACAAGGTCCCTGAGAGGCAGTACAAAGTGGGTGGGTATGGTTAGTGCTGGGTCACAGAGTTCAGCAGGGCTACTGTAGCTGGAAAGAAATTGTTCCTGAGCCTGCTGGTGCAGGAACGAAAAGACTGGTACCGCCTGCCTGATGGTAGGAAATCTGTGTCTGCTGCATCTGTCTCCTTCAAAATGACTGAGAGAGTGCCCCCCCCCCCTTACTACAAACAGAAACAGAAAACAATGATATGAAGTCATTCGGAACAAATTGATTGACAAACTCATGAGAAATTGGAATGATGAAAGCACCTGTGAGATATGACAAAAAGTACACCTCTGGGGTCTGCGGGTACCCCAGTTGGTAGGATGAGGGTTAAGGTTAGGAAGGTTCCAAAAAATGGTGTATGTCTTGTGATTCAACCTCTCAAACATTTGGATCTGGTGGCATTTATGCCTCGGCCACCATCAACATGACTCCTTAGATAAACATTGCTCTATTTAAAGCTACCTGCTTGTACAACTGCCCATAGCGGTGGTACTTACTCTCAAAACATGCATATAACACAGGAAACTATATTATTATACAATATATTTACCCAATATGAGTTTGCCCTTATCCATAGTCATTCCATTTCAGGAGACAAAAAGTAATTGGACAAATAGATGTTGTTGTTCATATCATTTTTGATTAACAAATTGTTTGCAAATCCTTACCATTCTATGACTGCATGAAGTCTGCAACCCATAGAAATCATCAGATGCAGGGTATATTCCCTGGTGATGATCAACAAGACCTGTTATGCAGCCATGCTCAGTTCCTGTTTGTTTCTGGGCATTTTTGCCTTTTAGTTTTGTCTTCAGCATGTTGCATGTTCAATTGAATTCAGGTCAGGTAACTGAGTTGGCCAATCAAGATCAAATGTTTGGGCCTGAAAATGTCCTTGTTTGCTATAGTAATAAGTTTAAGGTTGTCCTGCTGCAAGGTGAAGCATCATCTAATGACTTTGAGGCTTTTGGTTGTATCTGAACAGGTTCAATATTTCTATGCACTTCTGAATATGTTATGGAGCCACATCGTCGATAAAGACAATTGAGCCAGTTCCAGTGGTACCAATTCATGCCCAAGCCTCAATGCTTCCTCCACTTTGTTTCACTGATGGAAATGCTTTCAATCAAGAGCAGTTGTTTTACATTCTCCACACTCTCCTCTTTCCATCACTCTGGTACAGGACAATCTTTTTCTCATCTGTCCATTTGGCTTTTTTCCAGAAATCTGCATGAGTTTTTATATACTTTTGCAGAACTCTGCAGAGTTTTTATATACTTTTTACAAACTGTCACCAGGCCTTTTTTGTTCTTGAGGCTTACCAGTGGTTTGCATCTTGGGTTAAACCCTCTGATGTTATGTTGGTGTAGTCTTCTCTTTTTGGTAAATTTTGCATATCTATATCTACATCTTGGAGAGTGCTCTTGATCTGTTCAACAGTTTAAACGAGTCAACTGAAAGGATTCTTCGGTCATCCACTACAGTGGCCAACTGTAGACTACCAGGTCATTTGCTATTGCTGGGCTCACCAGTGCGTTATTGTTTGTTAACCATGTACCAAACAGTTGATTTTGACAAACGTAACGGTTGTGGTCTATTTTTCATGCGATGATGATCTGCTTTAAAGGCATGTATACATCTTTACTCCTTATTTTGAGAGATAACAGCAACAGACTAATGAAAATGTATCTTCTACAATCACATTTTGTTGACTCATGTACCTGGCCAAGAAAAAGGTGAGCAGACAATTTTCCAATTACTTTTGCTCCGCTAAAATGGAACACTATCTACAACCTCATTTCCAAGAAAGTTGGGACTGTGTAAAATCTGAAGAAAAACAGATTGCAATGATGTGCAAACCATTTAAACCCTATATTCAATAGAAAATAGTACAAAGAGAGAGAGGATTGTTATTGTTCCTAGAAAAATACGACAAAGTAGACCCCGAATTGTTGAGCAGCTGAAATCCTATATGAAGCAAGAATGGAAAGACATTTAACTTTCAAAACTACAGCAGTTGGTCTCCTCAGTTCCCAAATGCTTACAGAGTATTGTTAAAGAGGTGATGCAACAGAGTGGTAAAACATGCTCCTGTCCCATTTTTTGAAATATGTTGCTGGCATCAAAATGCCAATGTATTTTTCCAAAAACAATAACATTTCTCAATTTCAACATTTGATATGTTGTCTTATGTTGTCATACTATTTTCAATTAAATGTAGGGATAAATTATTTGCACATCTTGCATTCTTTTTGTATTTGCATTTTATGCAGGAAACCCTGTTTCCCAACTTTTTGGGAAACAGGGTTGTATAAAAAGGCTTTAAATCCTACAATGTTCACAATATATTAAAGTGGAAATTCTGCACATTAACTTCTTTGTCGTTGTTTCATATGAAATCCAATGTAATATTGTACACATCCAAAACAAACTATTGTGTGTCAAATATATGGACTATGCTGTGTCTTACATACATGCCTTATGTGCATTAATGGTGTTTGTTATATTTTCTTCTCCACTAAAGTATGTCAAGTCACTTTGAGTTTTAACATTGACCCTGTTGCTTGGAAGTACATCAGCAAACCTGCTGCTGGATTTGGATACAAGGTGGTCCAGATGAACTCAACAAGGTAAGAGGAACACAAAGTAAAAAGTGTATTTCTTCCTCTCATATAGCAGTTATAATATTGTGTATTGTGTATTATTCTTATTAAAGGCATTGATTTTATTATAAAAGTGATTCCCAACCTAAGGGGTAAACCCCGAAAGTGGGGCACCTAAACGTCCTGGAGGGCCCTGGGCCTTACCTGGTTTGAGGGGTCCAAAAAATATAGATAAGTACACATACACTGCTGTTCAAAAGTTTGAGAAAAGCAACTTTTTTGGCAATTAAAATAACATCAAATTGATCAGAAATACAGTGCAGACATTGCTAATGTTGTTGGAAACAGCAGTTTTCTAATAGAATATCTACAACCCAAAAAAGTAGGGATGCTGTGTAAATTGCAAATTAAAACAGAATGCAATGATGTGCAAATCATTTAATCCCTATATTTAATTGGGAATAGTACCAAGACAACATATGAAATGTTGAAACTGAGAAATGTTATTTTTTTGGGAAAAATAGATTCCCATTTTGAATTTGATGCGAGCATTTCAAACAAATGCATTTCAAAAAAAGTTGGGACAGGGGTATGTTTATTTCTGTGTTGCATATCCTCGTTTAACAACACTAAGCGTTTGGGATCTGAAGAGACTATTTGCTGTAGTTTAGAAAGTGAAATGTTTTTCCATTCTTGCTTGATATAGGATTTCAGCTGCCCAAAATTTTGGGGTCTCCTTTGTCACATTTTTCATTCATAATGCGCCAAATGTTTTCAATAGGTGACAGGTCTGGACTGGCAGGCCAGTTTAGCACCCAGACACTTACTACGGAGCCATGCTGTTGTAATACGTGCAGAATGTGTTTTGGCATTTTCTTGCTGAAATAAGCAAGGCCTTCCCTGAAATTGTTGTCAGCCTAGAAGATGTGGTGTCCATGATTCCCAAAAATATTTTCTAATTTTGATTTGTCAAACCACAGGACAGTTTTCCACTTCGCCTCAGTCCATCTTAAATGAGCTCTGGCACAGAGAGCACAACAGCATACATCTATCTGGATCTTGTTTATATATGGTTTCTTCTTTGCATGGTAGAGATTTAGCTTGCATTTGTGGCTGCAGCGAAAAAACGGTGTCCAGAGACAATGGTGTTCAAAGTGTTCATGATCCCATGCAGTGATTTCCACTATAGAACCATGTCTGTTTATAATGCAGTGTTGCCTGAGGGCCCAAAGATAACGGCCATCCAAAATTGTTTTTCGGCCTTATCCCTTGTGCACAAAGATTTCTCCGGATTCTTTGAATCTTCTAATGATATTATGTACCGTGGGTGATGAGATCCCCAAACTCTTTGCAATTTTACATTGAGAAACGTTATTCTTAAATTGTTGCACTTTGCCCGGGCAGTCTTTCACAGAGTGATGAACCCCTCCCTGTCTTTACTTCTGAAAGACTCATCCTCTCTGGGATGTTCTTTTTATACCCAATCATGTTACTGAACTGTTCATTAGTTGTCAGGTGTTCTTTTTTGTATTCCAGTCTTTTCCAGTCTTTTGTTGCCCCTGTCCCAGCTTTGTTGAAACGTGTTGATGGCATCAAATTTAAAGTGGGCATATACACCGATCAGCCATGACATTATGATCACCTGCCTAATATTGTGTAGGTCCCACTTTTGCCGCCAAAACAGCCTTGAACCGTCGAGGCATGGACACCATTAGACCTCTAAAGGTGTGCTGTGGTATCTGGCACCAAGATGTTAGCAGCAGATCCTTTACGTCCTGTAAGGTGGGGCCTCCATGGATCAGACTTGTTTGTCCAGCACATCCCACAGATGCTTGATTGGATTGAGATCTGAGGAATTTGGAGGCCAAGTCAACACCTCAAACTTGTTGTTGTGTTCCTCAAACCATTCCTGAACCATTTTTGCTTTGTGGCAATGCGCATTTTCCTGCTGAAAGAGGCCAATGCCATCAGGGAATACTGTTGCCATGATAGGGTGCACATGGTCTGCAACAATGTTCAGGTAGGTGGTACGTGTCAAAGTAACAAACCTACACAAATGGCAGAACCCAAGGTTTCCCAGTAGAACATTGCCCAAAGCATCACACTGCCTCCGCTGGCTTGCCTTCTTCCCATAGTGTATCTTGGTGCCATGGGTTCTCCAGGTAAGCGACGCGCACGCACCCAGCCATCCACGTGAAGTGGATGACACCAGGCCACCTTCTTCCATTGCTCCATTCCACTGCAAAGAAATAAGTACACACTATAGTGTCTCTGCTTGAGAAACAGATGCCTCACAGGTTGTCAATTGGCAATTTTGTAAAATAGTACATGCAAAACACCAGTCTTAATGTCAACAGTGAAGAGGCGATTCCAGGATGCTGGCCTTCTTAGCAGAGTTGCAAAGAAAAAGCCATATCACCGACTGGCCAATAAAAAGAAAAGATTAAGATGGGCAAAAGAACACAGACACTGGACAAAGTAAGATTGGGAAAAGTGTAATACACAAACAAAGTTATTTGGATCACAAAGAACATTCGTCAGACACAGACGAAATGAAAGATGCTGGAGGAATGCTGGACGCCATCTGTCAAACATGGTGGAGGCAATGTGATGATCTGGGGATGATTTGGTTGTGGTAAAGTGCGAGATTTGTACAGGATAAAAGGGATCTTGTAGAAGGAAGGCTATCATTCCATTCTGCAATGCCATGCTATACCCTGTGGACAGCACTTGGTTGGAGCCAATTTTATTGACACAAGACATTGACACACGAGCACAGCTCCAAAATATGCAAGAACTACAGTTTTTAGGGAAGAAGCAGTCAGCTGGTATTCTGCCTATAATAGAGTGGCCAACACAGTTAACAGATGTCAACCCTATTGAGCTTTTGTGGGAGCAGCATGACCGTATGGTACGTAAGAAGTGCCCATCAAGTCAAACCAACTTATGGGAGGTGCTTCAGGAAGCATGCGGTGAAATCTCTTTAGATTAACGCAACAAAATGACAACAAGAATGCCAAAGGTCTGCAAGGCTATAATTGGAAATGGAGAATTCTTTGACGACAGGAAAGTTTGAAGGACACAATTATTATTTGAATTAAAAATCATTATTTCTAACCTTGTCAATGTATTTGCTATTCATTTACCATAATATTTATGTACTAATAATATATGGAGTCAGATTATATATTTATTTTTATGTATCACTAAGGTTACTTTCCCTTGCACTTATGCCTTAGCTGTCTTCCGGTATGGCGGCCTTTACCTCTGCGATCACCTGATCAACTAACCTCCTGTTAATTATCGGTTCTCAGTTTTAACAAACATGCCAAGTCCTTCCTGTTCTTGAAGCAGCAAGAAATACTTGCTTCCTATTCTATTAAGACTAGTTTTCAGGGAAGACATCCATGTGTGCTTTCATCTTACTGTTCCAAGGGCAGCAGCACAACTGCTTGGCTTACTCTGGGCAGCAATACTATCATGCCATGTTCTTTAAATAAATCACTAAAATAAATCAATATTAAATCAATCAATATTTATTTTTCACCTTTATCCATCTTGTAGAATGTAATGGTTTGGCTGTTTCAGGAAATGGAGAATTACTGTCTCAAAGGAATTGAGAGAAAACTCAAAAACCTACAGATGCCAGGGTCAATCGGGAGGTGGTCCTTGTTACTGGAGAGGACAAGGAATACATGGAGTCACACATCCACGTTGCAAAATGAAAGCACATTTTATTTTCAGGCTCTTGTGTCTGTCCACATAGATGAGTATTTTTATGCTTGTGAACGAGACAACAAAGCAACAGGAAGAAGCAAATGAGAGTCAACAAAAACCCGGCATAAATCTTGTGGGCCATACATTTCCTTTTAATTTATAAATGACACCAATTTCACAGGTTGCGTTTATGCCTGTAGCCCTCTGAACGGCCACAGGCATAAACGCATTGATGTCTCCCTCTACACCAGATTAAGCCAAGCAGTTGTGCTGCTGCCCTTGGGATAGTATGAAAAAGTACACGTGAATGACTTCCTTGAGAACTAGTTCCATTAATTTTTTACTTGGTAATTCATTACCAAGTAATGTTCATTCTAACATAACAGGCCAACTTACTCTTTTGCAGATTTTAGCAGAACTGCACGCTTCTTTGCTGTAATTTCCATTTGCTCATCCGATCCAGTTTGAAATGTTCATTAGCACCGCCTCCTCTCCATTTCGATTGGGTGCTCGATTGAACCAATCACAATTCTTTCTGCTCTCAGAAGTTGTTTGAGGAAAACTAGCAAGAGCGAAATTTGTAAGTGACCCCAAACTTTTGAACAGTAGTGTATTCTGTTTTACCTATTTCAAAGGAGGTGTCATGAGTAATATCATTTATTATTATAATCTTATTACTATTATAGGCCTTGTTAAAAAACATTTTTCGTAATGCAAACTTCACAGAGATATCCTATATTGTGGAAGTCAGCTGAATTACAGCCACACCAGTTGACATTCAAACCTACTCTCCCCTTATAGCACACTCACTTTACTCACTTTCACTTGCGGTTGTGCAACTTGCTTTTAGTTTTTTTTTTTAAACAAAAACTATTTTAAAAATATAACAAGGCATCAGTTGACATGTTGACACTGTTTCTGTTTTACCTATTGTACAAGCCCAACAGTTGAACACAATCAGTTTCATAGAGGTATGTACAGTATTTAGATCTTCCTGAGTTGTACAGATTTGCACTGACCATTGTGCTAAATAGCAGCTTGGTGCACTAAGCACATTTTCCATGTACAAACATTCAAGCACACATGGTAATGGATTCGTTATGTCTATACTTATGCCAATCATTGTAATTTTGAAAATGCCAGCACTCAACTTCAAGACGTCATTCAACCAATTTTCGTCACAATTTGCTACATCACTGAACCAAATTGAATAGCTTAATAGCAAAGTATGACAAAAAGCAAGAATGCATCTTAAATGATAATTCACTATAGCTCTCAAGAGTAAGACACATGATTCACCCAAGTGCTGTCACATATATATATATATATATATATATATATATTACATAACCAAATGTAATAGCATAGTATAATAAAAAAACATCACTGCATTCAGTCATTATAGATCATCTTACCAGCCAAAGTCATTTATTAACAATAAAGTAATTATTTAAAAATGTAAAAAAAAAAAAATATTGATTGGAAAAAGACCCATATTAAAGAACCAAACTGTGTTGCGACACAGTTTTGTTCTTTATTAATATGAGACTTTTTTCCATTCAGGACACCTTGTCTCCTCAAAACCAAAGAGTTAAGAAAGCCAGTGGCCCCTGTCTTCTTTTCCAATTCGTTTCAGGAAATTTGAGGAAAAGCACATCAACAAGATACATTCAAACATTTAGTTTATGAAAATATTGTTAGTACAAACAGATGTCATCTACTCTTAACATATCTCTGTCTTGTCTTACAAGCTTGCTTATTAGTGCACCTCTGGAGCAGTATGAGCAAAATAGTAGGGGAAAAGTTTACCAATGTTTGGTTGAAGACTCATCATGCAAGCCATTGCCAATACAGGGTAAGGTGAATTATATATATTAAGGCACGTGAAACTTCTCAAATCCTTCTGTCTATTTGTAATGCTGCTTTTATTGTGTACTTTTTTTGAAGGTATCTCTTCAAAAAACACAGAATAAAAATGCTCTTGCAATAATCTACAAGTATGAATTGTAAATTATACTCTGTTATGATTTAATCTAGTGGCCAGTTTTGGGGTCAATATGTCCATGGGGTTGTCAATGACAAAGGATCCAAAGACATCAAAGACCTTGGTGAGGTCAATGTGCATTCATTAGTGTGTGTGTTTGTGTACAGTATGTCTGAGATATAGTGGTTTAGTATAAATGTTGGGACGGCACTGTTTGAATATCTTTTTATTCCAGCAACAACATTTCGGGTACAAGCCCTTCTTTATGGTGTCAGCATCCCGCCATATATATTGAATTAAAAAATATATCGTACATGTGAAAAATAATACTTTCTAATTAAAGTGAAACATTCGATGTTGAGATCAAAATCAAAAATCTTAAAAGCAATAGGTCAAGAATTGCAAACAAAAAAATTACGATATAACAAAACTGGCAAGTAACTAATTTTAAAACTAGAGCAAAATGTTTATTTACATGCAATATCACATGATTATACAACTAATGCAAAATAGTTTTCAGTAGTTTTTAAATAGTTTTCAGGTGAAAACCCATACTATGTATTCCATATTGCCTAGATTGTGTTTACGACGTTTCTGATTATTCAATACGAAGGACAGTGTTTAGAAGGGAGTCGTATATATAGTATCTTACAAAAGTGAGTACACCCCTCACATTTTTGTAAATATTTGATTATATCTTTTCATGTGACAACACTGAGGAAATAACACTTTGCTACAATGCAAAGTAGTGAGTGTACAGCTTGTATAACAGTGTAAATTTGCCGTCCCCCCAGAATAACTCAACACACAGCCATTAATGTCTAAACCGCTGGCAACAAAAGTGAGTACACCCCAAAGTGACATTGTAGCAAAGTGTCATTTCTTCAGTGTTGTCACATGAAAAGATATAATCAAATATTTACAAAAATGTGAGGGGTGTACTCACTTTTGTGAGATTCTCTAGGTTTGTTTGTAACCTGAAAGCTATTTGAAAACTACTGAAAACTATTTTTCATTACTCATTAGTCATACAGTGGGTTAGGGTTACAGTGGGTTAACCCTAACCCTAACCCTAACCCATAAAGTAAAATATAAATTTACTTTCCAGAGGGCTGTACTACAAGTTTAACCTACTCAGATTTAACTTGTGGTTATCAAGGAAAGTCAGGGTTGACAAAATATGATTGCCTAAATTGGTGTTAGATTAGATTAAACTATATTGTCATTGAACAGTACGAGTACAGTACAACAAAATGCAGTTAACATCTAACCAGAAGTGCAAACAGAAGAGGGCAGGAAATGTATTAAGTAGTGTATGTCACAAGTGGAATGTATAGATGTGCAATGAAGGCAAATACGGTGCAAAATGGCAATTCTAAATGAGCAATGAAGGCAAATAGGGGAGGGCAGACAATGTACAAGTATTAAGTATATGTATGTGCAAGTGGGAATGAATAGTTGTGCGATGAGGTAAATGCAAGTACAAATGGCAATTCTGACTGTGCCATCGATCGAGTAAGTTGGAGGTGTAAGGTAGTCTGTACAACTAAATTGCAGGGATAGCAGCAATGAGGTTCTCGAGGTAGACATGTGCATGTAACATCCGAAAAAAAGAAAAGCAAGTACAATGGCAATTCTAAATGTGCAGTGCAGGCAAATTGAAGGTGCAAGTTGACATGTGCAACTGAAATGCAGAGATAGCAGCAATAAGGTTCGCAAGGTGGACAAGTAGTACAAGGAAGTACTGTAGTGCAACATGGTCCCTGAGAGGCAGTTAAACAGTACTATGACAGTGATTAAGGTGTGGATTAGTTGATTCAGTGTTAACTTAATTGGAGTTTGTGCGCGTTTGCTTGAGATGTAAGGACACGTAAAAGTCTATCTAAATATGTGAAAACAATTAGGATAATTCAGTTATACTTTCTAATGGGCTGCATCTCTGAAATTGACCCCTCACTCACTGTTACTGAATTAAGACCTACTCCATACAGCACCTGGGCTGTAGGGCTACCTGTATGATTTTAATGCTATTGTGTTAAGAATAACTTCATTTTAGCAAGCATTTCAGCTGCAACCCCAGTGGAAAGTCAGGATGAAAAATATAAATATTCTCTCAATATTATATCTGGTGTGTATTAATAATTGTCATAATTAATGCAGTACAAATGTGGTGCGTTTCCTACACTTATAATAGCCTATAAGTAGAAGTTTAATAATAATGTAGGCTAGCCAACAGGTCAGATCAAATACAATATGATTGAATACCTGAACACTGATGCTGTGAAATTACTTCCTATTCACATAATCCCCTTCATGGTCTCCCAAGGGAGCTCAAAAGGGGATATGTGTACAAACTATCGAACCAATCACCCTCGGGATTCCTATGGGATTTTTTTTCTTCAGTATTTAGCCTAGGCCCAGTATATACATATTAAAAATAGATCAAGTATTTTTATATTGCGAATTACTTGCGATCGCATAAAAACCCCAATGGATCTTCAGAACACTTAAATGGCCAGGGAACACAATAAATGCATCCAGCAGTTTAGTGAAAGCTACCACCTAGAGAACTGCACGGCATACAGTTTCCTCCGATGAGAATCGATACATTTCATAGAGTTGCACGGTCCCTATGCACTCTCCCTGCGCAGTGAGCTTCTCACAATCCGTGCGCCAATGTTGATTGGGTCTTCCAAATGTGCTAGCATCTTTCCCGACAGGATTGTAGGTGGAGGGGCAATGCTTATGTAGGGTAACATCGAGTTAATCTCGACGATAACCTGCTTGGAGCAGTTTAGAGATGCAGCGTAAATTTCCATGACAGCATACCTCGGGTAAAACGTGTCCACCTTTCGTAGTATAGGTTAATCGTGAAGTTACACCTGATGTCACAAAGTTACTCCTGAAGTCACCTGGGATAAGCTCGTTACCTCGCTTCGTAGTACACCCCTCAGGTGTGTTCTATTGTTTTTGATAATGTTATTTTTGTTTGCAATTCTCGATCTTTTGCTTTCAAGAGGATTGATTTTGATCTCAACAATAAATGTTTCACTTTTGTTTGAAAGTATTATTTTTAAGTTTTCAATTATTTTTTTTATTTTTTATTCAATACATATGGTGGGATATTGATGCCATTTATTCGTCAGCATGAATATAAGACACTGAAGAAGGTTTGGTAACTGAAATGTTATGCGGAAAAAAAATAATCAGTAAAAACTTCACAGTGCATTACTGGAGTGCTGTCCTATCCTTGCTTGTCCTACTATAGATGAGTATTCATCACTAGATGCAATAAGCTTATATATAAACAAAAAGTGATGAGTTGATCGCTTGTCTACTTTTATTGGTATGAAGGTTGACATGAAGACATTTGTACATGATATGTATGATACATCAGTGTTGATTTTCAACCTTCTCACCTACTTCTGCTTCTCCCAGATATGTGGTCCAACAATCCCAAGAGAATGTAAAACCATGACAAAATACAATGGCATGTGTCTGGAAATGTACACAAATCGTAATGTTTTCATTGGATCCTCTGTGCATTCATCTTTAAAAGGTAATATAAAGCAATAATGGTTGGTTGAGTAAAACTAAAATGCAGGACTTTATCTTACAGTAAAACAGGTATGAAAGTTTATATTGTCCTTACATAATTCCTGATGAAATAAAATAAAAACAATAAAAGGATATCTTAACATTGTATTTCCACCATTGATAAAACTGATTTTTGTTCACATCTTGACCAGAATGTCCTGGGCAAATGGACATAGCCTTTCTTTTGGATGGTTCAGGCAGTATTATCACGGCAGATTTTAATCAAATGAAAGCATTTGTAAAAAATCTGATCCGTGAATTTCTCTATGGGAATATCCAGGTAAGAAGAGTTTTTAAACATGCCATTGTATAAAAGGGGCATTTCACCATAGCACAAGTAATATATGTACCAATTACTAATTTTAGCAATGATACATTTGTGTCATAAAAACACAAGATCGTCTTAACCCAATCTTGAAATTGAATTTCGTTGTAGAATCTATGTTCTATGTATTGGTATTGTCACGGTTCAGGAGGCAGGACACAGGCACAGAGTGGTGGTTGAAATCCACACATTTAATACGGCGCAACGAAACAAAAACAAACCAGCAACAATGGCAAAACGCACATGGAATAGACAGAAACAATAATCTACACTGAGTGGGGCAGAAGGCTGGACTAAATAGGATCCACAATTGGAGGCAACGATGTACAGCTGCCTCCAATTGGGGACAACAAAAAAAACAATGGGCCCCAGCCCAGTGTAGAGATGGCTAAGAGCATAGCCAGGACCTGACAGGTAAATATCTACGCAGCCATACTGAGGCCCATTATCAACAACAATCACACCTGTGTTCCAATGGCATGTTGTGTTTGCTAATCCAAGTTTTATCATTTTAAAGTCTAATTTATCATTAGGAAACCCTTTTACGATTATGTTAGTACCGTTGAAAGCTGTTGTGCTATTTAAAGAAACAATAAACTGGCCTTTAGACTAGTTCAGTATCTTCAGCATCAGCATTTTGTGGGATCGATTACAGGCTCAAAATGGCCAGAAAAAAAGAACTTTCTTCTGAAACTCGTCAGTCTATTCTTATTCTGAGGAATAAAGGCTATTCCATGCGAGAAATTGCCAAGAAACTGAAGATCTTGTACATCGATGTGTACTACCCCCTTCACAGAACAGCACAAACTGTCAATAACCAGAATAGAACAAGGAGTGGGAGGCCCAACTGAATAAGAGGACAAATACATTAGTCGAGTGTCGAGTTTGAGAAACAGAGGCCTCACAGGCAGTGGTGTCAGACAGGGGGGAAAAGGAGTGGTAAGTACAGTTGTGCTAAAAAGTTTGTATACCCTTGGAGAATTGGTAATATATGTACCATTTGTTAAGAAAACATGAGTGAGCAGGCAAAACACATGTCTTTTATTTCTTATGGGATTCACATTCAACTGTAGGTCATAACAGAGTAGCACAATCATAAAACAAAACATGTCAGCAAAGAAAAAAATGAACTGACCCCTGTTCAAAAGTCTGCATACCCTTAGTTCTTAATACTGTGTATTGCCTCCTTTAGCACCAATGATAGCATGCAGTCTTTTGTAATAGTTGTCTTTGAGGCCCCGATTTCTTGCAGGTGGTATAGGTGTCCATTCGTCTTGGCAAAATGCCACCAGGTCATGCAAAGTCTTTGGTCGTCTTGCATGAACCACACGTTTGAGATCTCCCCAGAGTGGCTCGATGATATTAAGGTCAGGAGATTGTGATGGCCACTCCAGAACCTTCACCTTTTTCTACTGTAACCACTGGAGGGTCAACTTGGACTTGTGTTTAGGGTCATTGCCGTGCTGGAAAGTCCAAGAGCGTCCCATACGCAGCTTTCATGCAGAAGATTGCAAATTGTCTGCCAGTATTTGCTGATAACATGCTGAATTCATCTTGCCATCAATTTTCACACGATTCGTCATGCCTTTAGAGCTCACCCCCCCCCCAAAACAACAGTGAGCCACCACCATGTTTCACAGTGGGGATGGTATTCTGTTCACTATAGGCCTTGTTGACCCCTCTCCAAACATAGCGTTTTTGGTTGTGACCATAAAGCTCTATTTTGGTTTCGTCACTCCAAATTACAGTGTGCCAGAAGCTGTGAGGCGTGTCAAGGTGTTGTCGGGCATATTGTAAGCTTTTTTTGTGGCATTGATCCAGTAAAGGCTTCTTTCTGGCAACTCAACCATGCAGCTCATTTTTGTTCAAGTATCGTCGTATTGTGCTCCTTGAAACAACCACACCGTCTTTTTCCAGAGCAGCCTGTATTTCTCCTAAGGTCACGTGGGTTTTTCTTTGTATCCCCAACAATTCTTCTGGCAGTTTTGGCTGAAATCTCTCTTTGTCTACCTGACCCTGGCTTGGTATCAAGAGATCCTTGAATTTTCCACTTCTTAATAAGTGATTGAACAGTACTGACTGGCATTTACAAGGCTTTGAATATCTTTTTATATCCTTTTCCATCTTTATAAAGTTCCATTACCTTGTTACGCAGATCTTTTGACAGTTCTTTTCTGCTCCCTATGGCTCAGTATCTAGCCTGCTCAGGGCATCCACGTGAGAGCTAACATACTCATTGACTATTTATACACAGACACTAATTGCAATTTAAAAAGCCACAGGTTTGGGAAATTCACCTTTAATTGCCATTTTCACCTATGTGTGTGCCAAACTTTCAAGGGTATGTACACTTTTGATCAGGGCCATTTGAGTGATTTCTGTTATCAATATGATTTCAAAAGGAGCCAAATAACTATGTGATAATAAATGGCTTCATATGACCACTATCCTTAAATAAAAACAGTTTATATGCATGATCTGTCATATTTTCAAAATCAATGCCAACATTTCACAATTTCTGCCAGGGTATGTAAACCTATGAGCAAAACTGTATGTAGGGCCCTCGAAAAATGTTAGAATCTTAAGTAAAGAGGGGAGGGGTCCTCAGAGACTGCGTATGTACTGGGCTCAGAATTTTGTGCTTCAGCCCTGCTCACAGGTCCTCTACTGGCAGTTTCATTAAATATTTCCCGCAAAACAACAGTCTCAATGTCAACAGTGGACAAGTGGTGACTCCGGGATGCTGGCCTTCTTGGCAGAGTTGCAAAGAAAAGGCCATATCTCAGATTGGCCAATAAAGGGAAAAGATTAAGATGGGCAAAAGAACATAAACACTGGACAGAGAAAGATGGAATAATGTGTTATGGACAGACAAAATCAAAGTTTGTGGTGTTCCAATCACAAAGAACATTTGTGAGACGCACACCAAATGAAAAGATGCTGGAGGAGTGCTGGACACACTCCAAAAGATGCTTGACAAATGGTGAAAGCAATGTGATGGTCTGGGGGTGCTTTGGTTCTGGTTAAGTGGGAGATTTGTACAGGGTAAAAAGGATCTTGAAGAAGGAAGGCTATCACTCCATTTTGGAATGCCATGCCCTATGTCCATGGAATGCCCTATGGACGACATTTGATTGGTGCCAATTTCAGCCATCAACAGGACAATGACCCAAACTATGCAAGAACTATTTAAAAGCTGTAATTGCTGCAAATGGAGGATTCTTTGAAGAAATCAATGTTTGACGGACACTATTATTAAAATTAAAAAGTCAATATTTCTAACCATGTCAATTATTTTATTTCCAACTAATGTTGCTCTATTACCTATTGATTCATTCAACTCATTTCATGTATTTTTTTCAATTGAAACAAGGATTTTTCTAAGTGACCTCGAACTTTTCAATGTGTAGTGTCTTTACCAAAAGAAATTACAGTTTCCATTCATAATTTCCTAATTCTATACCTTTGCGGTTACTTGAAAAAAACACCAACATACTTAACCCTGTGACGCGTATGATCACACCGGTGTGATTAGAACGTATCGTTAGAATGCACCTTTAGAATGTCTATGTACGAGTGACGCAACAATCACTGGTCAGACAACGCTTTTATTTACTCACGTTTAGGTTATAATTGTTTATAACTTTATTTCCTCATTATAATAGTTTTGAAGACCTACACTATGATACTAACGAGTTAGCAAGCGTTCAAATTGGGACAAGATGGGTTACTTACGTACCAACAGGAAGCCAACACTAGCAGTCATATTTTTCTAAAATAAACAAAATACGTCTGACACAAAAATGAGTGATATTAGCGACTAAAACATCTTATGTCCATATCCTGGGAGAGCTGACAACAGGTCCAAATCATTGTGTAAAAACCTTCTATAAGTTACATCACTTGTTTCTGGGCGCTGCTATGTTTGTTTATCAACCAAAGATAAAGAAAGGTGATAAGATGAGTAACTCTGAGACCTGATGGTCATTTACATTTGCTCGTCTTCTGGACAGATTTGCAAATCTTTGGTCAGATATACCTTACTACTCCCAGAGTCATAGGCTGAAATCCCAGGGGGTGATTTGTCCCCTCCAATAATATATCACTGTAAACATAATTATGTAATTTCAATAATATTAATAACACGCAATGAAAGCACTTGTACTGACTATAGAAATTAAAAAGCGCCTTTTTAAGTTTCAAAAGATTGCGACCCCCTGCCCTTTGCCTCACAATGGTTTGATCCACTGCCCCTCCAGCACTCAGCAGTGGCACATCATGCAGGTAATACAGTGCATGTGTTTGAATCTGAGGGAGTCTGTCGTTGGTGGCAGACTTTCAGTTAACTAGTTCAAACAAAGGATATGTTAGATATTGCTTTACTTCAACTGCTCAATACACTATGACACATTTTTAACCAACACCAGTCTTGATTTTTGCTGCATTGATTTATAGGTCACACTTTGTTTGTTAGCTAACAGTTAGCTGATGTTTGCTAGCTAGCTACAGTAACATGAACCAGTGTTTGCAGCTGTTTGAATTTGAGTCAATGAGAGAAGCTTTTTTGCTGGCAAGGTGACTGTGTACGTGTCAACCATCTGAAAGGCACTTAATGCACATAACTAACGTGAGGTTAATCCAGTCAGTTTGTTTTATGTTGGTATGGTTTTTACACACAAGGAAGGCTGAGCAGAGCTACAGTAGCAATCCAATTGTTTTATAGGGAACCTGTCACGGTTGAAGGAAGGCAGGACACGAGGTGTAGAGCAAGAGTAGGGAAACATCCTTTTAATGTTCTCAGTAAAAACAAAACAACAGAAGGAGAGGCACAACCGCAAACTGAGGCACATGCCACAAACACAACTGAAAGCTCCGCCCCTGGAACAGGACGTAGCGCTGGGACAGGTAGATGTTCTGCCCCTGAAGAAGGATGTGGCGCAAACTCAGGTGGAGGCTCCGCTTCCGAAGCAGGAATGGGCGCCGGAGCGGGAGTAGGCTCCGCCCTCTGAAGTAGGACGGGGTGCCAGAGCAGAGGGGGGAGGTGGCAATAGCAGGGGCTTGTCAAAACACCACTCCGGAGGCGGTGGTGGCAAAGGCTTGTCATCCCACCCCTCCAGGGGTGGCAGCAGAAGCCCCTCTTCGAGACAATCCGGAGGCGGTGGCGGTAGTTGCTCGGCGTCCCACTGGTCTTTCCGGGCAGGGAAACAGCACCGGCAGCTCCAGGCTGGGGAGTGGAACAGGGGCCCTGGTGCTAGATGCCGGCACTGGAAGTACCGGACTGGGGAATGGCACTGGAGACTATGGGCTGGGGACCGGCACTGGAGACTCCGGGCTGGGGACAGGCACTGGAGGCTCAGGGCGGGGGACCGGCACTAGAGGCTTAGTCCATAAAACCTTCTGGGTTCAGGTATTTTTTTTCCCAATCTATACGCTTCAACGTGTGAATCTTATTCAGTGGTGGTCTACTTTCAGCCTTCTTGACCATGGCCATGTCTCTGAGCACGTGACACCTTGTACTTCTGGACACCCCAGGTAGTTTGTAGTTCTGGAATATGGTGGTACTGGAGGATAATGGGTTCCTGGTAGCTTCACGTTTAATTCTTCGCCAGTCTTTTGCAGTTCATTTGCGTCTTTTCTTCTCAATGCATTTTTTGCACCCCAGTTGACTATTCGCAAAAAAACATTTGAGTGTCCGGTGGTCACGCCTCAATAGTTTAGCTATTGCAAGAGTGTTAATAATTATGCACACCTTGATATAAGGTGTTATTCACTGTTGCCAAACCCTCCCTCATTACACAAATACATATCACCCGAAAATGATTCAATCCAATGAGCATTCAAGTTTATATGGTTTGGAGTTGGAAAATGTGCATAGAAATAATACTACAATTAGAATACTCACTAATAACCTAATAATGGTGCACGCAGTGTAAATATTCCAATGAAAATCAGACGTTTCCAGCTACAATAGTCATTTACGACATTAACAATGTCTACACTGTTCAAATACCTGTTCACATACATACTTCACATTCTAAAACTGATAATGATGTGAACAACACAAAATGTACCAAAGTTTGTGGTCATAATTTTTTAGTTAGGCCTTGTTTGTAAAAATAGAACATGTCATTATTATACTTCTTTACAGTTTGCAATTGCCCAGTATTCAAATAATTGCAAGATTCATTTTGACTTCAATAATTTTCCATTTGGATCGTGGGAAAATAAAGTTAATGGAATTGGCCAAATAAGTGGAGGGACATTTACAGCAAGAGCCATCAAAAAAGTTGTGTAAGTAAACTAATTATTTGTATATGTTTTTACATATGTTTATGTACAGTTCATTTTCTTAAAGGGGCATGTTATTATTTTCTGTGGAACTATTTTTTAAATCTAATTTACATTCATTTCTAACCATTTAGCAAAGATGTCTTTTCAATTAACGGTGGATCTCGACCAATGGCTAAAAAGGTCTTGATAGTCATTACAGATGGAAAATCCCATGATAGCTTTGGCCTGGAAAAAGCAGCTCATGAAGCTGAATCCAAAATGATTATTCGATTTGCCATTGGGGTAAGTTATTTATCTTGCTATAAATTTATTTGCTCTATCATTATACAAAAACGATTCAGATTTATGTTCATAATTATAGTAGTAGGCTATGTGGAGTGGCTAGCTAGTTTACAGTGATTATAATGTTAATTAAATGAAGAGACTTATTCTGAGACTTTGAAGTTGTCTCTGCAAGAGTTGCTGCTTTGTGGAGCAATAGGTAACTTTAGTTTGTGGGTGACAGTTGATTTCTGGGTCCCATTGTAGCCCAGGTTGAGGCAAGTAGAGGGACGGAAATACCATTATTCCATTGTTAAAGGGTTTTGAGTCATCTGAAGTGTGACCCTGTGCAGCTCAGTTGGTACAACAAACTGTCTAAAAAAAGATTATGATAGTAATGGATTTCCACAGGTGGGGGCTGTCTTTTCATCAAAAAATGCAAGAGGAGAGTTAGAAACAATTGCCTCCTCTCCACCAAGTAAACACATGTTTCAAGTGGGAAGCTTCCAAGCGCTTGATCAAATCAAGGATACATTAAAGAGCAGCATTTTTTCAGTGGAAGGTATGGTTACATGAATCTGTTTGTCATCATGTTGAGGAAGTAGTTTATACACTGAACAAAATTATAAACGCAACACTTTTGTTTTTGCCCCCTTTTATCATGAGCAGAACTCAAAGATCTAAGACTTTCTCTATGATCTCTATAGGTTTCTGATGACTTTTAAACTGTTTTTCTCACAGGAGGGAGAGTGGTCTGGGTTTCTTAGGGAAAGGTAGGGGCTGGTCAAGGGGGGGTCTGGGTGTTGGGCAGGTCAAGGGAAGGGAGGGGTTGGTCAAGGGGTCTGGTTTTTGTGTGTGTTATAAATAAGAGGTAGGTTTCCTCTTGGCCAAAGCTGAACTTTAGCTGTTCAATTCCTTTTGGGTTTTTTAAAGGTCTTTGCTTCAAGTGACTGCCTAAGAACAATAAAAGTCATTCCCTCTAAAAGTGAATACTGTATGTCCTTCAGGGAAGGGGGTTGAGTAGGAAATATTGTGTGTCTGGTGACTAGGATGGTTACCTGTTTATGTTTGATTACCTAGCTTCTAAAGTGAATCTTTTTTTCAAGGATGCCCTGGATGTTTAGGATGTGTATCTGGTAACTAGAATAGAGATTTGTTTTTGGGTTGATAACCCTTAGGCTACATCTAAAGTGAATCTGCCTTTTCAAAGAGGTTATTCTTAGGAAGTATATTTTGAGTAATAAAAAAAGGTTTAACAGATGTTTTAACAGATTAAAGTGTTTTAGAGTTTTGAGAGGGGAGTGATCATAAAAGAGCTGCCCCGTTATGAAATGTTTAAATAGGTTGAGTCATAGACAAATAAGATTCTAGCGCCACCCAGGGGGTGGATGCGTGTTTCAATCTTGGGAGCCTGTTTTCTCAATACATCTTCGCCGGACTTAAAATATGTCAGCTAAAACAAACGATACATTCTGCCCAATTTTACCTGGTTTCTGAGATATGCCTATACATGAAATAATTGAAAAACTAACGGAATATTTAGAGCAGGAGATCAAAATTAGTGATGATACCATAAAATATATACCATACATATATACCATAATTAATTTGCTATTACAGATATATCATACTGAAGACACAAATCAAGCCTCTAGACCCGAAAGAAGGTGCCCCACTTTACCAAGGCATATTCCGACCTCAACTTGGAGTTTACAAATTGTTACACATGGCTAAGGCAATATTCAGATTTAAGGATATAGCTTTAGATGATACAACTTTTGCTGAACATGTTGATGTAAATGGCACAGTGTTCCGAGCGATTAGAGTTGCATCCGAAAGACAGCGTCTGAAGATGAAAATAACAGTGTAAGGGTGTGTATCATTCAACAGTTCGAAAGCAGATATTATCGTGACTATCCCCATGTATAACGACATTTACAACAAGCCAACTTTTTTTTTACCTATATTTAATTTTTTTCTTGACAACTGGGTAACCATTTACCAAATTCATGATTTATTTAGGCAGAGAGAGAACATAAAACGTTGGGCCTATTTAAATTCTAGATTATTTATCACTAGACATTAAATGGAATTGACCCGTTTGCCCCCCGGTCTCAAAGCCAGACACCCTGGTTTATGGTCTTTCTCTAGAATAAACAAATATATTAGAAATAAACTATATAGGATGGACCAGCAGGAAAATAGGGCGTTTTGGAGTTTTTTATTATCCTTTGGTCAGTAAACAGTTAAAATAGCCATTCAGTATCTCGGAGAAGTACGACTTGTATTGTTTTGGGAAAGTATCCATTCAGCCATTCCAACAAAAGGATTTCACCGCGCTAACCAGCAAAAAGTAACGCTTCAACAAGAAAAAAAGGTAAGCCATATATTTTTACATTGTTTTAATCTAACAATTTATTAAAGTTAAAATTTTCTATGATAAGCTTTTTGCATAGTTTTTAATCTAACATTTAGTGATGTAATGGTACGCAAAAGTCACGGTTTGGTATGATTTCGGTACAGTGGAAAAAAGACATGCAATAGCATTTATTTTAAATTAATATGAAGTTTTCCCAAACGGGGGACCTCAAGATATACAGGTGCTGGTCATATAATTAGAATATCATCAAAAAGTTGATTTATTTCAGTAATTCCATTCAAAAAGTGAAAATTAGATATTGTATTCATTCATTACACACAGACTGATATATTTCAAATTTTTATTTCGTTTAATTGTGATGATTAAAACTGACAACTAATGAAAATCCCAAATTCAGTATCTCCGAAAATTTGAATATTACTTAAGACCAATACAAAAAAATGATTTTTAGAAATGTTGGCCAACTGAAAAGTATGAACATGAAAACTTTACACTGGACTTCAAGCAATGTGGATTCTGTGCCTCTCCTCTCTTCCTCCAGACTCTGGGACCTTGATTTCCAAAGGAAATGCAAAATTTACTTTCATCAGAGAACATAACTTTGGACCACTCAGCAGCAGTCCAGTCCTTTTTGTCTTTAGCCCAGGCGAGACGCTTCTGACGCTCTATCTTGTTGAAGAGTGGCTTGACACAAGAAATGCGATAGCTGAAACCCATGTCTTGCATACGTCTGTGCGTGGTGGTTCTTGAAGCACTGACTCCAGCTGCAGTCCACTCTTTGTGAATCTCCCCCATATTTTTGAATGGGTTTTGTTTCACAATCCTCTCCAGGGTGCGGTTATCCCTATTGCTTGTACACTTTTTTCTAACACATCTTTTCCTTCCCTTCGCCTCTTTATTAATGTGCTTGGACACAGAGCTCTGTGAACAGCCAGCCTCTTTAGCAATGACCTTTTGTGTCTTGCCCTCCTTGTGCAAGGTGTCAATGGTCGTCTTTTGGACAGCTGTCAAGTCAGCAGTCTTCCCCATGATTGTGTAGCCTACAGAACTAGACTGAGAGACCATTTA
>JACXGI010003320.1:0-17417 GCA_016801175.1 Esox masquinongy | reverse complement strand
AAAATTTTCTGAGATAATTAATTTTGGGTTTTCATTAGTTGTCAGTTATAATCATCAAAATTAAAAGGAATAAACACTTGAACTATATCAGTCTGTGTGGAATGAATGTATAAATTGTACAAGTTTCACTTTTTGAATGGAATTACTGAAATAAATCAACTTTTTGATGATATTCTAATTATATGACCAGCACCTGTATGCTTGTCGCTTGCGTTCGCCATATTTATAAGAATTTGTGATAGGCTACTTCAGTTGTTAATCAAAATCCGTCTCCGGGGGAAAATCTGAGTTAAGAATTTTTGTTCCGCACATTAAAAGTAACGTAGTTAAAAATATTCTATTTTAATTCGAATCACAGCGCGTACCATTATACCATTGCTAACAAACTATTAGAGTTAAAAAATGTATTAACTTATATAGCACTATGTTGAAAAGTTGGATAACAGGAGGTATTTTATTTATTTTTAGGACTGTCAATCATGTCGTTTACCCAACTTTTTTCTGAAGTTATTGACCTGACCACATCATTGAGAAAAGATCGAATTGAGGAAGATGCTGAATCTTTGATTAATGCAACTTATTCTTTTCCATCAAGATACTTCATAGGTAAATTAAAAATGATTAATCGAATATTTCTGTTGTCTTTAAAATTATTGTTATTATTACTTGTTTTAATTAAAATGGGAATGTGATGATTTCAGCGGATACTCCCCTGGCTAGGATAGTTCCCAGGGACTTGGAATATTGTACAAATTCACAGAAACGAAGATTCTGAGTGGGTTGAAAACGTTTTTGGATAAGGTATGAATATTAATTTTATAATTTGTTATTCAAAAACATTTAATACGTGCATGCTTATTCATACTCGTTTAAACTTTCAGATGTGGACGAAGTAACCCTGCAAAACAAAACGCGTGTTCTAAAACAACAATCCTTGGATAGATTTTTTAATGTGCTCCATCTGCAACAAGCGGTAAGTAAAGACAATTATAATATATTGTAAAAGCGTAATATCAAACTATTTGTATATTTATTTTTTCACTATTCCTATTTATCCCTTTCAGAACACGTAGAGATGTAGCAGTTACCGAAGATCTACAAGATGGAAGTGTTGATCAACTTGGCCCGCAAGACGACCAACATCCAATACAAGGGGGAAAAAATGGCTTGATGAATGCAAGTAACGATGTTTTAATGACTGCAGCTGAAAATCATGTTGATATTCGTAAAGCGCTGCCAGGCCTGATTTACAACCATTCTGCAGATACTGATAACGAATCGATTTTCGGGTGTGAGACCTCCAGTGAAGAAGAAGAGCAGAGCAAAACTGCTTAGAAAGGAATTTGCAAAAGTTCTAAAAGCTAGGCAAAATCATATACACAGAGTCATGGTTGAACTGATGAGCAGTCAATGGTGGCAGGATAGAATATTCTGGAAAAATAAGCTTCCCCAGCTCATACACAAAAATCTGAAAAAAATACATAACAGTCTATAATATGGAGCCAACCAACACCCTAATTGAAGAGAAATCATTAAATCCAACTTCTCACATACAACCAGCAGCTCCACGTCCCTTATACCTAAACGATGATATACAGGTTGAAAAAAATGAGTTACCCCCAGAAACATCAGATACAGTTTCAAGTCCATCACACAGACTATGAGGCATTTATTAATCAAATTCAGGAATTAAATCCTGAATCAGCTTCTCACATGTTTCCTATACAATCAAATCCATCACCACTACCACAATCCCCACCCCCACCACAAGCATCCCATACAGGTGTTGTCAATCATTTGGGTAGCGGCGTTGACACAAATATTGTTTATCGCAATAAATTTAGCAACATTGAAATCCGACAGCGTTTCAATTTTACTCACACAAATCAAGTTTATGATTTTTCTGCTTTCTATGTTAATCTGTTAGAAATGCTGAATGATCTATTTGACAGGGCCAGTGCTCATGCAGAGCCTAGAGATGTATAGAACTTAGGGGGGATTCAATTCAGAACAGTTGATCTCATGTTTTGGAAAATGGAAATGCAAACGTTGATCAAATTCTGGATTTGGTAGAGCATCTTGTACAGTCCAATTTGTCAATCTTAGCTAAATAAAACCCTATAATTGGTTGTACAGATAGTCAGGAACCCTCAGGGTTCAGGGTAGAGAAGGAAAGCTGAAACGCTTTTGAATTCTGAGATAATAAACAACAAACTGGCCCATCTCATTATCCCTCAACAGACAATAGTTTGTGTTTTTCCATTAGTTTAGCACATTTGCTCGATCCTGATTGTACTGATTTTCAAGGCATACAGAAAGCTTGCGATATTCAAAGGGCCATAGGTTTATTCATTTATCAACCTGTTGCATTCTCTGTTATAGTCAAATTTGAAAGCTTACTAGGCATAAAGTTGTGGTTCTGTATCATAGTAGGCATGATTCAGCCATCCTGAATTTCCAGAACAGCCCTACCCCTCACCTACAGATGTTGCATTTGCTTGTACAAGACAATCATTATTACGGTATTACCAACATTATGGGTTTCATGGCACATTGGATATACTAGATTAGGGGGCCATTCATGTATGCATAACTGTTCCATATGCATTGATGCAGAATGTCGTTATCAGCCCCTGCAGCTCACAAAGTGTCATGATTGTAACCGGTGGCGTAGCGTGATGAAGCCGGGCTGTGGTGCAGCCTGCCCTTACCTTATGCAATCATCGATGGTATTGTGACAGTTTTTGAGTACAACGGCTGTACATTTTGCTTTATGCCACACAAAATGTGTGCTTTACGCAAGCAAGCAAGTTTATTTATATAGCACAATTCATACATAGAAGCAATTCAATGTGCTTTACAATGAAAATAAAAATATAAAAATGCAATAGAATAAGAAGTCAGATTTGTTACAATTCTCTAAGCACCCTCCAGGGGGACTCTCCATCACGGTATCTCAATCCTTGCACTCCAGCGCTAGGATGAACCCGTCAGTCCCTTTGTGAGATAATCTCTGCATCGATGTCTAACCCGGCTGTCTCCAGGGGGACATTTATGCCATGTCTGTACATGCATTTAATATTCATCCTCAATGAAGTACAGTTCCCATAACTGTTTACTGAACCACCCTGCTATCTCAATCCCCACGCTCCAGTGCTTGGATAAACTCTTGGAGAAGCTTGGAGAAACCCTAATGGGAATCTTTTCCATTAGTCAAACGTGCAGTGACGACAATAATCAACAACATCCCTGAAATCATTCTGACGGAGAGCTCTGACACTGAAGTCACTGAAGAAATAAATATTGCTCTAGCTAAGGGGTCCACTATAACTATAATCTATGAGGTATGGAATTTAGATTTTTAAAGAGTATTCTTTTTAAAGAGTATATCAAGACTTTCTTGAAAGGCAAGCAGATCAGGTTATCCTGCCTCAGCCACTGATCAAGAGAGCAAAGACAGGTACATTCAGGATTATTATGACAAAGACAGCGTGCGTTTGAATCCTTAAAAAATACAAGGTAATACGGCTAAGAGAAGTGTTTCAAAGCTTTTTTGAAAAATGTTTGAGGAGTGTGCTCAGAGAAGCGATATGCTGACAACATCCCTTGTTAAAGATCCCCAGCAATTCACTGAGTGTATTTTTTCTCATTTTTC
Organism: Esox masquinongy; assembly: GCA_016801175.1. Taxonomy (NCBI): domain Eukaryota; kingdom Metazoa; phylum Chordata; class Actinopteri; order Esociformes; family Esocidae; genus Esox; species Esox masquinongy. Next base: position 13,762 of record JACXGI010003320.1, on the reverse strand, counting down.
AATCAAGATGTTGCTCTGGTACAGAGGAGGTATAAAAAGAATTACCATAGGTCCCCCGGCAACGTACTGAGCGCTGCCTTTATGACAGCGTTCGGATGTCTTGAATTGTACATCCTGATGGACCAGCTGCAGAGGCGTGTGCTATACCATGAGACAGACTCGGTGGTCTATGTTAGCAAGCCAGGTGAATGGAATACCCCTCTGAGAAATTATTTGGGAGGTTTAACAAATGAACTTGAAGATGGTGATCATGTCACAGAATGGGCATCCTGCGGTCCCAAGAGTTACGGTTTTAGGATTAAAAACAACCGCTTACCCTTGAGGGTCAAAGGCATCCCACAAAACTATGAAAACACCCCTAAGGTAAATCTAGAATCAATCACACAATTAGTTGATGGGTTCATAAAAGACAGAACTAGTGAGGAAATCTCTACCTCCTACAAAAGAATTGTGACGGATAAAATAGGCATCAATTTAAAAAACGTCCCACTGGTATCAATCCTTAGTTTACTCACTAGGATATAGACTGCAACAAAACAGTACTCTGTAACAACATGACCCTGTCGATATCATTACCCTAATGATTAGAGAATGGAACAAATCTGAAATGTCTGGATCCTCATTTACATGCTTCTAGACCATTACCTTAATTGTAACTCCAAGACCACACATTTTCATTATACAGAACTATAACATGGTACAGCAAAACCTTTTGTTAAAAACATTGGTCAAAAGAAGTAATTTCAGGTGACACATATACTGACAATATAGGATATGTAGCATCGACACGTAGGTGTGTAAACACCAATCACTGAATATATCCTTCAATTTGTTACTGTTACAAAGTCCTCTCATGCCAATTGCTCGATTCACTGAAAGTCCTCTCGTGGTTCCAATAAGATGTACTTCCAAAGTCATCACAAATATTCTGCTCCTCCAAACGTCAGACAGTCAGTTATGAACCATTTCTTGGCAGACCGATGTAACAGAATATAAAAGTTAGATGTATATTTCAAGGTGTTGTCCTCCAATGGTGCAAATGCAGGTTAAAATGACAAAGCTCTAATTGTCTCCATTCTAGCTGCTTTATCAGCCAGGTCAGGAGAATCTGTGTGCTCTCCTTTGTGAATGCCAAGATGACCAGTTTTATCTAAGAACTCTATAGCTGCAGGCCGGGTCGGAAGTGATGGTCACTAGTACCAAAAAGCTCACTTTTCCCTCAGTGACTTCAATTCACTGTGCCTAATCTTTAAACACCGAAGCTCTCCTGTAGCGTGTGTCGTCGACCCCAGGGTTCCTCTCTCAGCTACCTGGATAGGAGATGAGGTGTACCTGGTATGGACCCAACCAGCGTGGCACAATGTCGTGCAGTTGGTCTTTCCGTGCTTCAGTAAACGTTGTCCAGAACCAGAGCCTTCCTTAGCTCCTCCCGTCGGTTGGTGGTTGCCTTCTTCCTCTCGAAGGCAGAATCATCAGGATTGATTGTAGTTCAAACAATTCTCAGTTCACCATGTAACCAGATCTCAGTAGATATATAATTACATCTGATTGTTTTGTCTCTGAACTACAATCAAATTCACCTTTGTTTAACACAAGTTATCAAAAACCTTTGTTTAACACAAGTTATTAAAAACCTCATTGCCAATCAAGACATTTCATACCATCTTGAAGCTCAAATAACATGACTGTCAATTAACCCAATTTCTCTACAAGATGAAACCCAGTGTGAAATTCTCCAAGTCTCTACATCAGAGACTCTGTAATCCTGTCATAAATCATGACCCCCCCTTATGTCCTGTCATAAATCATGACCCCCCCTTATGTCCTGTCTCCCCAGACCTTGTCCTGAAACAGGGTGTGAGGGTCTTGGTTAAATGTGAGTGACCCAATCTTGTTCTATAAACGTGTTACACTATTACACAGGGAAATAAAGAATCCAGATACAATTCCCATCTTTTTGTACTCTTCAACTCTCGTCTGTACTAGATAAGTTCTCAAAGCAATAGTTAAAATTTTCTCTTTAAGAATCTCTGCTTTAAAGAAAGTCTCAACCCAGTGTCAATTTGACTTTCGACCTATTTGCTGTTTGAGAGATAACTGATGGTCGTAACCAGTCAAAACCAGAATAATGAACACAAAGTATTCAGTGTAGCCAAATTTGAAAACCCAATTTTGATAATGTCACCAGTAAGTCTGTTTCTTCTCTAAGGAGTTCAAACAAGTCAGAAACCCATCTCAAGCAGCCCCCCCCCCCCACACACACACACACACTGGTGTTTGTGTGAGTGAGTAGCGCACTCCAGGGGGTCTGTACCTCTCTACAATTTAGTCTATGTAAAGTTTCTCAACTTGGTTTTCTACAATTGAACTTGATGCAGAATTGCTTTCTCAGTTTCAATTCAAACATAACAAAATTTAGTAAACATGTTAAGGAAGAACAAAAATGTGCTCTCTGCACCTTTTTACCCACTTATTCCATAATGCATGAGATTAATATGATTACTTCTAATCAAATATCACACAAACTGAACGGTCACATTCTCATAGTCACTATTCATCCCAACAAATTTGTTCTTTCTTAGCTAAACCAAATCAAAATGGTAAAATGTATTCTACTCAACCATGACCATGTTAGATTTTGCATCAAACAAACTATTTCCAAAAACCCAAATTAGACAAACACTGTGAATGGACACTAAGGGATGCTGATTTTAACAGATGCCAATTTTCTGTTATAACTATGGAAACAGAACAATCCAAATCTTGATGTAACTCTTTAAGTACGCATTTAATTCGCTTTGAACTATAAGTTCAAGTCTTTTTCATCATAGACAATCACTTCATATATTCCCCCCCTGCTTTCACGACAGAGTCAACGGAAAATGACTCCACGCGCGAAAGCAGAACCATTACAGGACAGACATGAAAAAGAAAACTGATAGTTGGGATGAATCCAATAATCATTCAGTAAAGAGCCGCAAACTGAATATCCATAAAAAACAAATGTGAAAATGATAAAAACACAACATCCACAAACAAAATCAAAAACAACAAATGTGCCACACGGTCGCTTGTGTGAAGAAATTATAACCCATAAAACCTATAGACAATGTTGTCTATCCCAGTGAAACAACTCCCAAATTAGCATGACAAATTTGCATTTCCTCATGCAATTGCCAAACTACATTGTGACAACACAAATATCAAGACTCAATTTACCTCCTAAAGTTTAGGGAATTTCTCCAACTTTGATGCATGTCTATTTTATTCCAAATAATGGCAGTAAGCCAAAACCAAAATAACAACTGTCATGCATATTTCACGCATCGACACCAAGAGTGTACTGATCCTAACAATGGGGGATGACTTTAGGTCTCTACCCTCACTACAAGTAGGTTTCAAAACCATACATTTCTACATTAAATCTATTTAGAGGAAAATATATTTTTAGCTTGCACTTAATGTTTGATTAACCCAAACTGAAGATACTCATGTTGGGGAAATTACCACCTGTGAGACCAGTCAGAACACTAATTTAACCCGCAGTAATAGACTACTATGATTTAATGGGAAAGGTTGGTATAGGCCTTCCCAGGGGGTCTGCCCCCCTTCCTGGAGCCCAGGACTTTACCCATTTCCCTGTAGGCCATAAAGGCCAAGTGGGTTGTTGAAAATGTTCATGAAACGGAAGGTTCCACACAAAAACATGACATGGTCTTCAGACTGTCTGTAGTAAAAGACGTCATGCTTTCAACTTAGCCGATATCCTACGTTAACCGAAGGTTCAGAGTACTGGACGTACTCATCTAATATTGTTGCTGTCTGTAAAAAAAATTGCTTATCTAAACAACACAGCAACAGCAGTGAGAAAAAAACTCTCAAGAAAGGCCAAGGACACTCAATCTAGAGCTCTAAACACTGTCACATCAATCTACCCCAATTGTCAGTTCACCAGGTTCAAATTCACACTCCAATAACGAGCATCAGGCGTTGGTTTTAAAACCCAAGTATTATCCTAGTTATCATTTTAAACACAAACAAAGTGAAACTAAATCATCTAACCAAACCCAAGTCAACAGTTAAAATAGGACGTCTAATTTTACGGGCTTTGGTTATTTGGGGAATAAACGGGCCGTGGCTATTTCACCCACTGTAGCAAACCAGGACTATATTGGATGCGAATCCAGTCTACATGGGAAACAGCGTGTTTTCTTAACGGTAAAGACTATCGCCATATGGTTCTTCATTCTACTACCCCATACAACCAGAGAGAAACACTATTTTAACACATTGTAATGAAACCACGAGACCATGTTGTACCAAATGAGGAAAGCATCATTGTACCAATTTCCAATGTATCACTCGGATGAACTTTAGGAAATTAGTCTCGCATTGAATCCTAAGTTATCAGGCGAATACCTCCACGTGTGCCAGCCATCAGCACAACACTGGAAGGCAATTTTGAATTTCACAGAGTCGGCGTGTAGGCAAAAGCCAAAAGAGTGGGCCAAAAAAATCACATTAACTACGCAATAAATGCGTTCACCTAAGTGTACACCAAACAAAGCAAAACCTGGCGAATTCAAAAAACTATCAGGTTAACAACAATCTCGGTGAACAAGATCAAATATTCCACCAAGGAATACAATATGCAGCCAATCGGAATCCTCGTGCACATAGAATAACAAAAAGAGAAAATACATTTACTACCGTAGGTCGACCACAACAAGATATTGACAATTCAATAATTCGAAAACCATTATATACAGGAGTATCCCCATACTCCATCTTACAGCCTCTAAAATTGGTGGACATCTAGCCCGACAAGATCAGTGAGGGCCCGGAGTGGAACAAGTGGTCGTGCCCTACCACACGGGTACGTAACGGTTGACCTCACAGCACTGGCTAGCTGTCGGCAACAGGTTCGCTCCTCCCGGGTTGCCGGAATTCAATCCGAGGACGTCTCACTGCTAACCCACAGGGACCAAATCTCCCCTACCTACAATACAGGTCGTACGAGGAGACATAGGGGCTCAATTTGAAAAACAAACGAGACATCTTTCTCGCATTTCGCACAGATGGTTGCACAGAAACCAATTCCACCCATAGAGCTGTTTAAAATCCTGCACGAATCTCCCCACAATAGGTATGGCAGGGTTAGCGCTATCAGCATGGGAGGGTTAGCGCTATCAGGACACGGAACAACAATGGGCTTTTCTTCACTACAGTCACTATAACTGAAATACTATTTAATAAATTACTCCTACAAACCGTACTTTCTCAAAACCATCTATCTACTTCCACAAATCTGTGAAACCGGACGTATCACATAGTGTACTTAATTATATGAAAGGCTATAATTCCTGTATCCTCTAAACATGTCAGAAAAAAAAAGAACGATCTCACCGGTGAATGCTTTCCGAACCGTCCCCTCCGACCTTCAGCACCCCTCTCCCAGGCAAATTAGCGTTCCTGGGCGTTCCCGCTGGGACATTTCTGCCACCGGAATAGAAATTGACTCAATTCTTCTGGCCAGCCCCTCTCATGTCCACCTCACGACAGTCACGAACCCAGTGTACAGGCGAACCACAGCGGACACATTACGGCGACGTTGAGCATGGCCTCCCCCTCTACCCCTGGCCGGTAGTCTTCCATGGACGTTGCTGTCGCAACCCCTCCGGTCCCCATTTCGATGTTTCTTTGTCACGTTCCACGGAGGCCCCCTCAATATGTCTGAAGTGGGACAAAATGGCTGAGACATTACAACAGGGTCCGAGCTATGGAAAACGGTTCGACGGATATCATGGTCAAAAGTAGGTTAGACTGCGGCAACCGCGAAGAAGCGTTCCCTACTGGGGTCGCGGCGCCGAGCCGGGTGGGATGATGCAGCACTCCGAGACCCACAGTAACCGACGTAGAGTCACCGTGGCTGGCTGCCGAGGCGGGGATCAGGTCCGAAGCCACCGACACGGCTGGCAGGGCCGCTGGGAAGGCTGCAACTGCTCGAGGAGGAACACCGCGGAAGGGTGGGAGCGGGTCAGAGGGACAGTCAGAAACAACCTGAGAAGGGAGAGCTAAAACACAGGCGTCAGTAAACCCAGCACACTGCCTAAATCTCTTATCAGTCTCCTCTTTCCACATACCATAAGCTTTCCAATCCACCTTCCGTCTCCCGGTCTGCAACTTTTGAATTTTCCCCCACTCGTATTCATCCAACTTCACTCTCAATCCATGCAGCCGGCCCTGACAAAAACTGCCATTCGACGGAAATCCCAAAAGCTCCCAAAGATACAGTTGTTCACATGTCCAGACACCATAAACGTCAGACATAATTTTTGCCGGTCCATCGTAAATGCGAGAGATCGGCAAAGATTTACTGCCGCACTCACCCATCATTAAAACCCAGCAAACCTAAGTGTGGCGAAAACGTTGGATCCAGAGCGAACACCATGGGGTCGTCATGCCACCACCAGTCACCCTGGTACCTCGATTAACGTGCCCAGCATGCGTTAATAAGCTCGTCAGCCCTTTCGCGAGATATTCCTTACACCGGTGTTTTATACAGTGGTCCAACCACCGTACTGTTAACAGTTTTCTATAAGGTCTAACCTTATACTGCAGATTTTCAAGCGTATTGTGCCCTCCTGAGTTCTAAATTTTAGCCCGGGTACCTGTATTGATGAATCCCAAAAATAATTTAAGCTGGGCGCCCTGACACTCACCCCTTTCACAGCCAATCCACGAGCGGGGGAGGATTCGGGCTCCGGGACCCAGTCTCCGGCTGTGCACGGTTAACCCGCTAGAATATGATTTAGAGAGACCAGGTTAAGTAACCAAGGACGAGCTCCCAAAGTGTGATGGTAATTCCATCGTTAGACACTCTTAAAGGAGTAAGTACAGAGACAAAATTCTCTTGGCACAATTAACAGTTTATTTGCAAATAGAGAGACGCGTCAAACGCTTACAGGAAAATCATCTGAGGAGTCTCTAAATTAATACATGACAATCATCAGTACTTATAGAAGAAAAAGGGGTGTGGCTAGAGGCTGCCCAGCTGTCCTATGTCAATAAAACTCATTCCCTTTGTTCTATCACTACCTAAGTTTTAAGCAAGGGGCAGGCTGTCCTCCCCCACATGGGTAACCTCTTGAACTCTAAAGAGGTTTTATATCATCTGGACAAACAATAGATAGACTCTGATGGGTTATACAGATAGGCAGATTTATGAGTAACCCTATAATCTGCTGATACCCTTCAATGATGCCCCCTCTCCTACATTCCTAAGGAGCAAAGGACTGACACCCTTCTTGGGTTGAGCAGATAAACATATGGTCAGAGTACCTAGTGATGCTCTGATATAATACAGACATGTCACAATCAAAGTAAAGAGTTACGTACCAGACAATATAAAACACATTTCTCAAATGTACCTTAATTAAAAAATTTCCACAACACCAGGGATGAAAAATTATATAGGGCCGTTCTCTGCCAGGGCCGAGATTGGCATGATCTCGATATAATTTGCACTATCTACAGAAAATTGGGTCAGCGGGGCCGAAAAAGATCCAGCTCAGCCTTTAATGCCTCCCCTGACTTGCGGTGTAACGGAGCCCATTTTTAGAAAATACTTTCCAGTATTTGCTTTGCAGACCTCCTACCTTTACTTCGCTTTTTACTTAATGATTTTATTTTAACTGTTGACTGTGGCTTTTTAAGATAAGGAAGCCATGCCCCAGGAGGCCTCCTTTTAGGTCTGCGAGCCAACATCATGAGTCCGCCTGATCCTTGCTGTCGCTTAGGATCTGATGCATTGTGATTGGCCATAGCACTAGAAATGACTTTGCCCACAATGTATTTAGCGGCATTTTTAAACAATGCTAAAACTGGTCATCATGAACGGGTTCACCGTCCTTAATAGATTACGGAATATGCCGCCCTACCCCAGTTACCCATTGCCTACTTGATCAACGTAGTAAGATACGTAACGATTAGCGTCAAGATGCGGACTGTGTAACGTCTTTAAATATGTAAAGATTGGACAGAACAAAAATGGAGTTTAACAGTCACCTTACCTGAATCAAGTACTGTATTTTTATTCTGATCCGCCTTAATCTCAATCTGTATGTTATCAATATACCTTTTTGCAACTGGTACGTAGTGTGGCCATGCATTATTAATTGTCCCCTCTATATGAACTGAACATAAGAGCAGTACAAAACTGTCTCCGACCTTGTGAAAAGATATAATATCCGTATACAGAAACATGTTATAAAATCCAACCTGTATATCGGCTGGCAATGGAGACAGAACATCTTTTACTTCTGCCCACATGACTGATTGCAAACCTAAACCTAAAAGCTAAACTTCCTCGGGTTTTGATCGCAGAATCGGGATCTTCACTTGAGAGTTTCACTTGCTTTTGAATATTGTCATATCCTAAAAACACAATCTTATCCTGATCATTTAAGGCCTGGTTCACCCCATAGATATATGTTATATGTTGTTGTAATAGTCTGTGCATAAGTTGGATAGCCACAGGAGGATTAGTTTCTCTTTTGTAGAAAATCTAAATCTCTCTCTAAATAATTGTTCATTATATTTGTCCAACTATGCGGATCTAATTCATAGAAGTATAATTTATAAACAGGTGGAACACCTGGCAAACATTCTGTCACTGTACATAATTCACCACTGAATCCTTGCTCATACTTTTTTCAAAAAAACGCTGCGCCACAAAACAGTGTCACCTGTTTTGAATTTAAATGCAATTCCTTTCATTCTACGAAGGGGAGACATACCATAAAGATTTTTAGAGACTTCAAATGTGTTCTCGGATGTGACGTCTAATGGCTTCATGCATATGTCCTTATGACAGCTATTATTGTAACTCGTTACCAGATCTTGAATTACGTCAACATAACGGCATGTGTTATGAGCTGTAAAATATCGCCACATCCTTTCCCTCAAAGTTGTTATAACATTCAATAACAGAAGATTTTAAATCTGAACCGTTGCAAAATGTATGATATTGTGCTCATTCATTAATTTTTTTAAATGTACAATTAAAGAACTCCTTTCCAGAGTCCGTTTGGACTTTCTTGGGAATTCCACTCTCTTTCAAAATAGATGCAAAACCCCTGGTCACTTTCGCTCCGCTCTTATTCTTTATCACTCTCACAAAAGATACTTTTGAGAAAATGTCTATTACCATTAACATGTAGCAATTTCCATCATTCTTATTAGCAAAAGCTTGCATATCACAAAAGTCAGCCTGAAACTGTGATAGTCGGTGGGTGGTAAACACCCTATTTCGCGGGAAGGTTTTTCTCACTGGCTTATGGCCTAATTTCAGTTATTTTGAATATTACAAAATATGTATCAAACAGTTTTAGAAATAAAAATGAAGCGATTCCAATATTGCAGAGAATATACAGCTCATATATAATATACAGTATCTCACAAAAGTGAGTACACCCCTCACATGTTTGTAAATATTTGATTATATCTTTTCATGTGACAACACTGAACACCTTGCTACAATGTAAAGTAGTGAGTGGACAGCTTGTAAAACAGTGTAAATTTGCTGTCCCCTCAAAATAACACAACACACAGCCATGTCTAAACCGCTGGCAACAAAAGTGAGTACACCCCTAAGTGAAAATGTCCAAATTGGGCCCAATTAGCCATTTTCCCTCCCCGGTGTCATGTGACTCGTTAGTGTTACAAGGTTTCAGGTGTGAATGGGGAACATGTGTGTAAAATGGTGGTGTCATTGCTCTCACACTCCCTCATAGTGGTCAGTGGAAGTTCAACATGGCACCTCATGGCAAAGATCTCTCTGAGGATCTGAAAAAAATAATTGTTGCTCGACATAAAGATGGCCTAGGCTATAAGAAGATTGCCAAGACTCGCAAACTGAGCTGCAGCACGGTGGCCAAAACCATACAGTGGTTTTACATTTGTAATGTTTTTATATCAGCACAGTAGAAAGATACCAATGTGACTGTTAACAATCATGTTCCTCTCTAGAGTTGTTCCCCCAAAAGACAAGAGAAAAAAAGTATGCCCTTGGAACTGTCACACTGTTTCCGTCCCTGAAAGACCCCTATTCAAAATTAGGATATGTAAGTAGAATCATGCTTGTTTCAGTAATTAGATATTAAAGCAGAACTACGTTACTGTGAAGATTACGAAATATATCTGCATCAACTCCCCAGAAATCTCAGATCTCTCTGGTGTGAAAAAAGTTTATTTATCCTAATCTTAATGTTATTTATGTCTGTACCATTAAGTTACGATTTTCTTATATCAATAATTTGTTTCGCTCTGATCCCCCAAAAAAGAATTAATCCACACTCCTGATTAATAGAATAGCCATTTTTAAGACAACGTACACCACTCAGCTTTAAAGGTTGAAATCTCAGGTAGGGTAACTGAGTTAAAGTCCCATGTGATAGTGGTGCTCAACATGCTTCAGATTTCTCTGAAGCATGGGACAACTTGAAATCTTAAAATTTTTTACAGGATTTCTGGCTATAGTAAGTCGTTTATCCCTAATAGGTGTAACTATCTACTTAGCTGGGCACTTAGGTTTAAGTGTTGGCAACAAATCTAGTTGATTGAGAATGGCAAATGCACCATTATTTTTGATATTGGTGTCCTGTTGCTACTTCAATAAAATCTTGAACTGTTTAGGCTGTGTACATTTAACTTAACTAGTCTCAATCACTCTTGGATGTGGTGTTGGCAGGAAAAATTTTATAATGCAGCTAGTGGGTCAGGTTTCTTGGCATGGAAGTTGAAGTCCAGTCAACGCAGAACACCAGGCAGCAAGAAATCTCCAAAGACTGGTAGCATACAGAATAAGGGTCCTATCTTCAAAAGAACACTGACGCTGCCAAATGGAGGGAGACTCCTGTAGGGAGGCCATTTCTTTTATGAGACACACTACAGATAGAGATCCAGTCTTCACCAAAATGGCTGCCACTTTCCAATTTCGACAGCAGCTTGTTCATGATCCAGAGAGGTCCACAACTGTCCTGACAGAGTTTCCAAGATTTAAGGATGTGAAAGGTTTGGTAGGTACAGTCAGTGGCGTTGGACTGCGTTGCAAAAAAAGTATATAGGGCCCTGACGTGTAGAGGGGCCCTCGAAAAATGTTTGAATCTTGAATAAAGAGGGACGGGGCCCTCAGAGACCACTTATGTACAGGGCCCAGAATTTTGTGCTACACCCCTAGTTACAGTTGTGAAATAAATGTCCTTAACGTCCCCTGTATTAGCATACTTACCTCACTCATGTTTATCTTCTCTATCACTCTTCCATTTGCTCACAGGTAATTCAAGACTTTGAGCTGTTGTTTGGTTCTGCCACCTCCTCCAAATTGATGGGAATTGATGGGAGATGGGAGATGACTTTCAAAGCAAAAGTAATTAAAGAAGCTAAGACCCTCACCCAAACACCTCACCTGGCAAATCTCATCAAGTTTGCAGAAAACACCCCCAGTGCAAATGAGGAAGAACCAGGTACCACTGTTTTCCTGTTAATACTTAACGCTTCCAGATCTCAATCCGCGGATACGCGGATGGAGCACTCTGTGCTCATTTGCATAAATATTAATGAAAATCTAATCGCTATAATCATCCGGTTTCAATGTATATTATATGTAGCCACCTTCATGAAGCGTTCCGTCTATAGTTTGGGTTGCTATGGGGTCCACAGTCTGCAGGAGGAAAACTTTTCACCAGGCAACGACATTGACCATGCATTTTAGAAAGGCTAATGTGTAAAGACTATAGGGTGTATGTGATGTATTGAACCATAATACATTGTTTGTATTATAAATATGATTTGATTCCTCAGACTGCCAGACAGATATCAATATAGTGTTTTAATGTAAACTACCTGTGTCTGGGGTCATTGTGAGGCTATACCTTTATTGCGAAGGCCAAACCATTGCCTAGAGGTATGTCCTAAATCTCAGGAGGCTCCAATCATGTGTTATTTACCATTTGTTTTCCGTCTCTATATCCTTAGCCTGGGATAGTTACGTACTCACTGCTGCTGTTGCCGTACCTTCTACCACCAGCGGTAGGGGTTAAAGAAAAGTACCAAGATCAGTGTCCGTGAAGTCATGGACCAAGTCATCAAATTTCACAAGGCTAATTTATAGGTTATAATCATTTGCATCCCTATCAGCTGTGCATAACCTGAATGTTTGTCATGTGTAATCTACAGACAACCCATGCGGATACCTTTTTAAATGTTTTTCCCCATAGTCTTGTTGGAGTCTGGATGAGCACCTGAGCCATGCTGAGGATCGCCAGCCCTACATTCTTGCAGTTGGTACAGCAAAAAACCACATCTATGACTACTACATCGTTGTGGATGGACATCTTCCCAGCCAGAAATCATCTCTTGCAAGTTTTGATGATTTTTTTAAAGCTCATCAAGTATGTACAGTGGGGAGAACAAATATTTGATACACTGCTAATTTTGCAGGTTTTCCTACTTACAAAGCATGTAGAGGTCTGTAATTTTTATCATAGGTACACTTCAACTGTGAGAGACGGAATCTAAAACAAAAATCCAGAAAATCATATTGTATGATTTTAAAATAATTAATTTGCATTTTATTGCATGACATAAGTATTTGATACATCAGAAAAGCAGAACTTAATATTTGGTAGAGAAACCTTTGTTTGCAATTACAGAGATCATACGTTTCCTGTAGTTCTTGACCAGGTTTGCACACACTGCAGCAGGGATTTTGGCCCACTCCCCCATACAGACCTTCTCCAGATCCTTCAGGTTTCGGGGCTGTCGCTGGGCAATACAGACTTTCAGCTGCCTCCAAAGATTTTCTATTGGGTTCAGGTCTGGAGACTGGCTTGGCCACTCCAGGACCTTGAGATGCTTCTAACGGAGCCACTCTTTAGATGCCCTGGCTGTGTGTTTCGGGTCGTCGTCATGCTGGAATACCCAGCCACGACCCATCTTCAATGCTCTTACTGAGGGAAGGAGGTTGTTGGCCAAGATCTCGCGATACATGGCCCCATCCATCCTCCCCTCAATACGGTACAGTCGTCCTGTCCCCTTTGCAGAAAAGCATCCCCAAAGAATGATGTTTCCACCTCCATGCTTCACGGTTGGGATGGTGTTCTTGGGGTTGTACTTATCCTTCTTCCTCCAAACACATCAAGTGGATTTTAGACCAAAAAGCTCTATTTTTGTCTCATCAAACTACATGACCTTCTCCCATTCCTCCTCTGGATCATCCAGATGGTCATTGGCAAACTTCAGACGGGTCTGGACATGCGCTGGCTTGAGCAGGGGGACCTTGCGTGCGCTGCAGGATTTTAATCCATGACGGCGTAGTGTGTTACTAATGGTTTTCTTTGAGACTGTGGTCCCAGCTCTCTTCAGGTCATTGACCAGGTCCTGCCGTGAAGTTCTGGGCTGATCCCTCACCTTCCTCATGATCATTGATGCCCCACGAGGTGAGATCTTGCATGGAGCCCCAGACCGAGGGAGATTGACCGTCATCTTGAACTTCTTCCATTATCTAATAATTGCGCCAACAGTTGTTGCCTTCTCACCAAGCTGCTTGCCTATTGTCCTGTAGCCCATCCCAGCCTTGTGCAGGTCTACAATTTTATCCCTGATGTCCTTACACAGCTCTCTGGTCTTGGCCATTGTGGAGAGGTTGGAGTCTGTTTGATTGAGTGTGTGGACAGGTGTCTTTTATACAGGTAACGAGTTC
>JACXGI010003319.1:45414-63756 GCA_016801175.1 Esox masquinongy | reverse complement strand
TAGTGGGTAGGTATGTGGTGTGGTGGTGGTAGTGGGTAGGTATGTGGTGGTGTGGTGGTAGTGGGTAGGTATGTGGTGGTAGTGGGTAGGTATGTGGGGTGGTGGTGGTGGTAGTGGGTAGGTATGTGGTGTGGTAGACTATTTTTAATCTGATGGAAAATCAAGAAGTATTGGTCCATTTGTATTGTTGATGCTGAATTATTTCAAATGAAAACATCAGGGTCATGCTCTAACACTGCCACATTGCTTTCTTGCTGTAATCTGGTAATATAAACCATTCACTGTCAGCAATTAAGAATGAGATTTTGTTGATTCAGTTAGCTGTGCAATAACTCTGGGGGACCCAAATGAAAAATTGGCCATCTTCCCTTGACCCAATTATCATTTAACAATGCGTGATTTGGTTCTGTTAAGTCACATTTGGATCTATAACTGTAGCTCACCTGTATCTCACCTGACACTCATCTCCCTGCAATTCTGGCTTTATCTTCCTCTGAAAATATTTGAGGAATGTCATCTGGAAATCATTGGTTTCATTTTGATCTCTTTATAGCAATGCCATCAATAGATAATCCAATCCATGACAATATTTATATTTTATTATAACACGTCTAATATAAATACGTTCCCCCGGAATTGAGCATAACATGTCTTCATGCTACTAACATTTGGTTTGCAAGTCCTCAGCCTGTAAAACGTGTTTTTTTCTATGAATCAGTTATCCTGATTTCCATGACGAATGTGATGAGGGCATTACCTTCGACCAGCCATGAATAAATTCTTCAGGATCGTTGTTTCACAATGAAATTCTTGATAGCAACCGGTTATTTAGTTTGAATGTTTCTGTGACCTGACTCAGGGTAATCTAATCTTAAGCCAAGTTCGTCTTCTCGACTTGCCTGCTTGCCTACAAGCTATGGGGATGAGTCCTGTGTCACCTTTGTAGACGACATGAGACGACATGGAAGACAATAGGGAGGAGCACGTCATGCTGGGCGCTTGTGGCTCTGATTTGCAACCTGCTCGCTCGGTTTGCGACCGGTTTAAATTGTTTAATCTTAGAAGAGCGTCTGAGGAAAGGTAAAAATATTCTCGGAGCATCGTCAAGTATGCTGAAGGGACATTAAAACAAATCACCCACCACCAATCAATGAAAAAAAAGCGGACAAGCTAATTGTCAGTTAAAAAAAAACATGGTAATACTTTATTTTGAGAGTCCCAAAAGTGTGCCTGTAGACGCTCTACAGATTGTCTGCTGACTTTTTGTAACATTTCAACGAATTATCTACTAACCCTAACCCTTATCTATATCCTTAACCAAACCTTAATTGTATCGCTAAACTTAACCCTTACCCTAAACCTAATTCTAAACCTAACCCTAACCTTAACCTTAGCAAGCAGTTGTTCATCAATCGATAGTTTGTTGAAAGTTGAAATTCGTTGATAGTGTATTATCTATAGAACATCTACAGATGAAAATTAGGACTCTCAAAATAAAGTGTAACCAAAAAAATATATAATAAATGAAGCTGTACTAAAGGCCAAGAGGCTGAATTGTCAGCTAAATAAATACAAGGTAGAGTACAGAAAACAGTGCTCTAAGGCGATTCAGAAGGGGCTGAGATGATGTTGAACGGTGCTATGTACACCATAGATTTGATGCTGATTTCCCTTGTGACTCTACTATAATTGGTTCCATATTTATTCCATGAACGACTGTGACGCAATGTATTATGTCATGGTGTCATTGTGATGAATGCTATTTGGGAAGGATCCAATAAAAGTCAAATCCTATGAGTCAATTTGGTCTATTATTAAGAGCAGTAGAGGTGAATTGACTGTGGCACAGCACTGGCTGCTGGCTTTTGTCTTGACTTCTGTTTTGACTTTTATTTTAAAGTGGTGTATAAGTCTGATGCCTTAATGTAAATTACTAATCATATGATTAAAATGATTACTATTGTTATTATTACCACAATTATTACTGTCATAATAGTGATATTATTGTTATTATTAAATTCCCCCTATTCCTCTAATGGTGCACTGTATTTGACCACTTCCAATATGGTTCTATTTGTGTTGCAGCCATGCCTTTTGTGTGTCACAGACAGTGACCCTTCTGTGGCTGGAACTTTAGTTCAACAAATCATCTTTGAGAGTGTCTACAAAAAGCTTCAACCTCTGTAGACATAAGGTTAAGAAAGTACACCAGATTCACTCCATTCTCAGACAAGCCCTCGAGTTACTGACCATCACACACACACATACACACACACACACACACACACACAAACACAAACGCACACAAGCACTCAGACGCACACACAACACACAGACCTTCATGAGGTGACCTTTAAGAGATGGCAGACTCAGCCACTGAAAATCCTGTTGCCACTGGTGAAACTTACCTGGCAAAGAATTATTAGACTCCAATAACTCATATCTCAGCATGGAGCAAGTGGAGGCTAGAAAGCAATAGAGCGAAGAGGAGGAAGAGGAGGAGTATGGAGATTGTGGAGTTGTGGAGTTGAAGAAGACACTGAATTTCGACATGGAAGCATATGCGTCGCTATTGGTTAATTGAGGAGGAGGAGACGACGAAGAAGGCAGAGGAGTACGGAGATTGTAGTCTCAAGATTGAAGACGTTTTCGTCATTCCAGTTGGACATGGAAGCTATTCCTCTCATTTGGATAATTGACGTGTTTTCTGAGCGTGGGTTTCTCTGTGCCTCAGGGCGTTTAACATTTCTGTCAGTCTCTCATCTTCCATTCCACAAGCAGCAGCAGGAAGGAAACAGAGCCTGTGGTTTGGATTGGAAGATTCGAAGCCCTATTCCCATCCAGTTAATAAACGCTGCAGATTGAGAATCTAGCCAACAAACATGATTAAAAGCCGCAGGGAGCCATCATCCAGAGAAATACATTCTCTTAACGCAGTAAAGGCTCATAAAATCGCACATTTCGGGAAGATGCCAGATTTCTGACCTTTTTATGTCTTGTTTTCTTCACTTTCATTTTTTAGGACTTAAAAAGGAGGAGAGAGCCCTCCCGCCATTCTGTGGGATTGTCTTATAGCCATCCCCCCTCTGTGCAGCTATCTGCCAGGCGACCCTTCATGATCTCTCCGCTCCATCTTTGACGACGTTCGTGTTCTTTTTCAGAGTGAAACTTGACAAATCTAAATTCCAGGGCAGGCTGGTTCCACCTGGGAATTATACTCTCCACAGGAGCTACTTCTTCACATTTAGATGAAGTTACCCCTCCTGGAATCAGTAGAAAGACAGTCTTGGGGGTTGCATGTTTGTTTGTTTATGCGTGTGTAATGTCTTTCGGGGTGGTTTGGAGTACCTAGTGTTCTCCGGGTGAGTGATGATCAGCCGGGGAGAGGAGCGGCCGACAGGTAAAGTGTTTGGCCTTTTGCAATCGAATAGGAAACCCTACGGGCTACTGGAGGAGGCAGGCAGTCGTCACTGGGGGCCTCATTAAGACACAAACCCACACCTGGGGAATGAACCAGAAACACACAGTACTCTGCCTTCTAAATGTCACCTTATTAAATAGGGCACTACCTGTGACCACTATTTGGTGATAGTTAGTGCCATGTATAGGGAATAGGGTGCCATTTTGTATGCATCGTACACCACGGAATATAGAGGTGTGAACATGAAGACGGTTTCCTTCTGTGTAATATTATAGGACACAAGAATCTCCCATGAGTCCATCTCTCTCTCTCCGATTTTTGCGTTCTGTGTTTGGGGCTTTTGGGGCTCTGCAGCTTTGGAGCTGTGAGCTTGGGGTTCTGATGGGATCACGCAATGTTCTCTGCTTTATGCTTGGAGCTGTGAGCTTGGGGTTCTGATGGGATCAGGCCATGTTCTCTGCTTTATTCTTGGAGCTGTGAGCTTGGGGTTCTGATGGGATCAGGCCATGTTCTCTGCTTTATGCTTGGAGCTGTGAGCTTGGGGTTCTGGTGGGATTGGGAAACGTGTTACTTGTTGTCAAAGTACACAACTGAAAGGTATACTGTATTTGCTTCAATGAGTTGAAAGTACTGTATGTGTTTTGATGTATACAATTGATATGAGTATAGTTTTTTAGGTATACTGACTTGCTGTAATGTCAGTATACCTAAAAAAAGAACCTTTAAAGTGTTTGGCTCTAAGGCTAATGTTACTTAAGTATTGTTAGTAGTAAAATGTATTTCATTAGGTAATATTAGCAGCAGCTTCTTTATTTTACTTCTGTCCACACAAAACATAAAATCTGATAATGCTTTAACAGTGGACTGGAGAAGACATACAGGTATTTTGGCAACCCCGTATAGCACTCGGCTCACACGGGCAACCAAAAACAAGCCTGTCTAGTGGTATTCATTCTGATAATGTAGACCCTAGTGGCTTTGCACCGTGCAATGTCATTTCATCTGTCCTTCACAGCAAAACTGTTACACTAAAATTTCCATATTCCATTGGACAAATCGCACAGGGTACAAGTTTTTTCTCCAAACTAACTATAATTGTAATGATTTATTTCTCAAATAAATCTACGTAATCATGACAAAAGACTGGGGGCTTTTATTCTAGGCGGGAATATATTTAAACATGTCCTGATAATAACAGTCTAAGCTGATAACCAGAGATTGGATCCCAAATGTATAGTGTCTGTCGCCATAATATTTTAATTGAGGAAGTGTCATCATAATTATTATTTCAGCAATCCCCACTGGACTGCCTAAATGCCCCCCAGCCTGCTGATGTGAGGAGAGCATTTGCACTTGAGATGCATTTTAAGGCTACGGATGAGAAAGTGAACTTGTAATCCTTAGCTCAGTTGGAACCTTGAAATGCTGCTTTGAAATCTATTAACAGCAGGCATTTCAATAGGGGCTTTTTTATATATATATTTAGCAATGTTCAGTTAATTGGCACAAAACATAGGCTATCAACAAAAGTATTCACTATTCTTTGATTTCATTTTAAGTTTACATTTTTACACTAAAACCATGAGCAGAACCTGTCTAACTATTTATCTCAAAACACAAGTACGCTGTTTCCGACAAAATCAATTTAAGAGGACCTTGGAGTAAG
Organism: Esox masquinongy; assembly: GCA_016801175.1. Lineage (NCBI taxonomy): Eukaryota > Metazoa > Chordata > Actinopteri > Esociformes > Esocidae > Esox > Esox masquinongy. Next base: position 58,669 of record JACXGI010003319.1, on the reverse strand, counting down.
CCGGAAAACTGTTTTTTTTCCAGATGGAATTCTTATTCTACTAAATAAAACTATTATACCACTAATTAAAACTGCAGTTCTGCAATTTTCTGTGATTGAATGTTTTCAGATTATCATCAGGTCAAATATTTACTTGAATGGGAGGTCTAAATGACACTAATTTGAGAGCTTGATTAATCAATGAAAGGAAGGGTTTGGTTGCTGTCATAGTAACACAACCAGTGATACGTTTATAATGGGGGACATTGGGTGTTGTATAACTTTGTTAATTAAAACAACAAAATAAATATAACATTTCTATTATTCGGTCATTCAGTATCCTTTTATTTAATATATTAAATTCTAGTTGAAAATTTGAAAAACAAAACATGCAAAAACCTAGAAAACCTGAAAGGAAGCAAATACCTTTTCACATCATAACTGAGCGTTCCATGCCTCATCTACTCACGATCCTCAATGTTGACTGTGATATTTCAAGTAAAAAATACCACAGTAAAAATATAACTTCAATAGAGATTTGACCTTCCAGTTTAGTAAGGCGTAATACCACTGTCAGAATGTTATTTATGGATATAAATCTCAGGATGTGTTTATGGACCAGCCAGTCCACACCGGTTATTTGTCTGACAGTATACGGTCTTGCAATTTCACAATGTTTTGATGTCTTCTCAAAGACTGCAACTGGAGAAGTAGAATGGCCTCTGGATATGTTTGTGGATGCTCTGATGAAGGTCGCTATTGAAAAATAAACTGAGTCCAAATAAAAGTGCACAGACCTTTAGAATCGCTGTGGTAGAAATGACTAAACACTGACCACTGACCCCTAACTTTTACTCCTTGACAGCAGAGGAGCACCGCGCCCACAGCACATTTAGGATTATTCTAAATTGACCTGTCTGGCTAAATAAAAGTTCAATCAAAATAAAGAAGTGAGAAATGGAGAAACAGAAGAACAGAGAAGTTGAGTATTGGGAAAGCTCAGGAGAACAAACAAACAAACAAACGAAAAAGCAAGCAAACAGACAGAGCCAGTCTAATGTAACAGTGGCAATGTCTCTCGCTTCTACATCCTAGCCCAGCACCTGCTGTTGTGTTGGCTTGGCCAGTTGCCTCATGGATGTGTGTGTGGATGTGTGTGGATGTGTCAGTGTTCGAGACGTCTCATGAATGCGTGTGTGTGTGTGTGTGTGTGTGTGTGTGTGTGGATGTGTCAGTGTTCCAGATGCCTTATGAATGTGTGTGTGTGTGTGTGTGGATGTGTCAGTGTTCCAGATGCCTTATGAAAGTGTGTGTGTGTGGATGTGTCATTGTTCCAGACGCCTCATGAATGTGTGTGTGGATGTGTCAGTGTGCCAGACACATCAAAGATGTGCGTTTGTGTGTGGATGTGTCAGTGTTCCAGACGCCTCATGGAAAGCCTACAAACTCTAGTGTCTCTTTCAAACACCTACACGTGCACACACACACCTCATAGAAGGCTTAATCTATAAAGATTCAAGTGGTTGTTTCTGTCACAGCATTTGAAAACCTGCCAAATTCCAATTATTACACGAGGAGACAGAACATTCTAAACATTTCCTACCCAAATTATCACACCAACCAACCAGAAATAAAAGATCAGCGCTCAGATTATTACACCAAAGATGCTGTACTTTCCAATACAGTTTTTTTTCTCTACTAATTGGTGTTTTGACCAATCACATCAGATCTTTGTACATCAGACTTTTACAGAGGTAACATGATTGGTCAAACAGCCAATTAGTGGAAAAGCATATCTGAATTGTGCTGCCTGTGCATATGAAACCCAAGAGACAGGGAAATAAACAAGCATGTATTTACATAATCTTAATTAAATCACAAATGTCAGTGTTTTGAATTTAATACTAGACAAATATAAATAGTTGCATGGTTGTCCTTCCGTGAGCATATCCTGTTGCCTCTATTTCTTAATAATCTCATCTGGTACAGTATCTTATTATTTATCGCACTGAAGAATTAATGTAACAGGTTCAACCAGGAACCCCGGGTGCTTATTGACCAGCGATGCATGGGGTGATGTCAGATCACTCCTATCACAATATCAGATTTCATACCTGTCTATTTAATCGTCAGATTACCCAGTCAGTTTAATATGTTGATGGTTGTACTAGCATGCGTGTGCAAATGTCTGAAGCGCAGTTATCATCCTGGTCTCAGAAGTAGACGTAGCACTGTGTAAGTACTTCTTCGGATGCCTGAACTATTAAGACGATGTAACATTTAAAATGTAAACATTGACATTTCTTTCATTTCTATCTGATAATATATTTTACAATTGTTTACACAAAAAAAACATGTTATAAGAAAAGTTTTTGTTTTTAAATTAAAGGTTTTTTTGCATCTGTTATTGTAGATGTCTTTATTTGATTACGGAAATTATTTTCAGTCAGTTGTGATCGGTAGTGACCAGTAAGAGTTTTGTTTAATGTAAAAACAGTAAAATAATCTCTAATAGATTACCTTCAGCCAGGGATGGTTTAAGGCATAAGCAACATAAGCGGTCATAGGGCCCCCCACCGTTAAGGGGCCCCCCAACTGCAAAGGAGTCCCTGACCACTAGGGGGGAGGGGTCCTGAAATCAGCCGGCACTGCCTTTTGTACTTGAAAGTCTCATTTTGAAACACGAGTCTTACATTGTTTGGTCTCGGACTAAATGATTATTACAATGACTAAACTGCAACAATTGCACCATGTTATGTTTTGATGACTAGGTGAGATCAGTTTGGAGCTTTGTACCAAGAGTTTTGAAAAAACACAACCATACAAACACATACAATTGATAGTATTACCAAAGCTACAGAAAACCCGGTAATATACATTTTCAGATCAAATTGGCCACTAAATAAAACAAACACATTTTTATGATAAATGTAATAATCCATCTAAAGCTTGAGAGTCGATTTAACTTGTCTTGTACTTGTTGCCTGCGGACATTTCCAATTACATACAGCCTGGTGAAATGAAAAAAAAATGGCATACTGTTCTCTATATAGTGCACTTATTTTCAACAAAGCTCTATAGATCTTGGTCAGACGTAGTGCCCTAATTAGGAAATTGGTCTCCCCGCCTTGGATACATTTAGACCTACTGATATCACCTCCCTGGGGCTTTGTTTCACTCCCTCTCTTCCTCACAATCTTTTTCTCCTCTCTGTCTCTCTCCTCTATCTCCTCGGTCTCACACACTCTCTCTCACCTCCCTGTCTCTCTCTTTCACCCTCTTTCTCTCCTCCGTCTCTGTCAGTCTCTCCTCTCTTTCTCATTTTAATGCCTCTCTGCTCCTCTCTCCTTTTACCTTTCTTTCTTTCTTCTCTTTGCTCTCATCCTACATCTTCCCTCCAGCTCTTCACTTGTGATTCTGGGATTGCTTTTGGCAGCTGTGATTCACTGACACACACACACATACACCCCCCCCCCCACACACACACACACACACACATACCTCTCCTTGCGTCCTCCTAGCATGGCACAACTCTCTCAGTTGTCTTTCGTACCATCTGTAGATGACAGCTGTAAAGATTGGGCAGAGATTGGACAATAAGCCTTATTGTCTTCCTTTGTGTGGCCCTGCATGTATGTGTGTATTTGTGCACGTGTGTGTGTGTGGACAATGGTAAAGAATATGTTCAGGGGATTGTTTTAAAAATCAATTTGACTTTAAAGGAAATTAATATGCGCATTTTCTTCGTATGCTGTCTTCATGGTTGTAGACGATAACGAAGTGAACATTGACCAGGCTTAAAATGTTTGGTGAGGCCGAATTTACATCAGAAAACAGATAGAAATAAATATAATAATTTGGTCATCTAGCTGCAAATCTAATTAATCTGCAAGTTATTAAACACATTAAACAACAGCAGGTTATTTAAAGGACTAAAGAGTTTGTGGTCGGCTTCATGTTTTACTTTTCTGCCATGGAAATTGTCACAGGGCTGATTTTTGGTCTGATAAATAAATGCTCATAATGTTCAGTCACCCCTTAATGAACGCAGGAATCCCAGACACATTCATGCAGACACTGTACTTCTGTTCTGCTGGTAGAGTGGGACGGGGTTAGACAAGGTCAACAATCACCTTAGCTTTTCATACGCAGACACAAGTGCCTTTTGCTCAATAATTGCCCACACATCATTTTGGACAAGAAGACATTTTACAGCCATTGAACACATATTTTCAGTGCAGCATAGCAGATGCTCGGTCCTACAACAGGCCGATAATATTTGGTCAAGCTTTCATGAACAAGGGTCTGAAAACCAAGACCCTGGAATGAACAGTAGTGTTGCGTTAGCATTAAAGACAGGGTCCCAAACGGCACCTTATATCCTATATAGTCTACTAACCATAGGAAACCATAGGACTCTGGTCAAAATACATTGCATAAAAAATGAATAGGGAGCCATTCAGGACACACACAAGGCCAGCGTCTTCTACGTAGGCATTTAAAAAGTCCTTCTGCAGACAGAGAAGCAGTTATTAATACAATTCCAGAAATGGCTCAGTGAGAAAGTAAAACAGCACATCGTTGACTTGCATTTATACCCGAGCAATCAATAGGAGCAGAATTATGAGGCAGTGAAGCGAACAATATTAATCTGAGACTAAATATCCAGGGGTGGATTAGTCCCACCCTCTTCCATACCTACAGAGATTGTTCATGAAATATGGATAAAGAAGGAGAAGAGGGTGAAAAAGGAGAGGGAGAGGAGAGGAGGGAGGAGAGATGTGAGAGAGAGAATAGAGGAGAGCGAGGCGGTGAGAGAAGAGGAGGTGAGGGGAAAACGAAGGGGAAGGAAGGGGTACTATGAGTAAGACAGCCATGTTTCCAGAGCGTCCTCCGATGGGGCACTGGATTAAATGTGTTGCAGATAAGTCATCTAGAGGAACATTGCATGGCACAGGATCTCTCTCTCTCCACATCCCTCATTCTCTCTCTCTGTCTGTCTACTCATCTCTCTCTTTCTATCTTTCTCCCACCCTCTGGTTTTAGTTCTCTTTCTTTCTCCCTCGCTCTCTCATTCTCATTGTAGATTCACTATCTCACTCCCCTGGGCCCCCCAGCCTCCTGTAGCCCCCTTAGTGTTTGGGCACCGGTGTAATTAGTCGGCCTCCCCGGAAAGATAAAATACCACCTCTGAACACTGACAGTGGAGTTCCTAAAGAGACCCAGAACCAAGCTCTATTTTAATCTCTCTCTGTCTCTTTATCTCTCTTTCTACCTTCCTGTCTTTGTAGGGAGTCTCATGGACATTCCTACTGATGAGAGGCTTTATATACAAATTAAGATATGAGATTTACAGATGAGAGAAAGTCTATTTACATATGTGTGTGTTTGTGTAAGGGGGACATCATTAACTAACAAGGTCACTTCATCCATTTTCTACTTCCTCTATTTTCCATATTTTCCTTACCTTCAGCTAAAATAAACACAGGGGTCTGGACCAGAACAACAGTTAACGTGGTAGTCTGGACCAAAACATTAATAAACATGGTGGTCTGGACTAGAACAATGACAAGAAAGTGCTTTCTAGCGGTCACACGGATAAGGAATTCTTATTTTAAGTGTGAAACCATCCAGCCTCTGCTTGCCCTACTTACTGTTTGTCTGTCTCAAATCACATCCTATTCCCTAAATAGCCTATGGGCTATGGTTTAAAAGTAGGGTACTGTGTAGGAATCATGACATTTAGGAGTCGTAGATGGTGTCTCTAGCAGTCCCCAAGGAGCCATCATCAAGACCTGTTGTACCTTCTAGCAGGAGAAGGTTGATAACAGTGATTTAGCCCTCCTCTTCAAACCCATAAACGTCACAGATGCACACACAGTAACACACAGACACATGCCCACACACATTAACACACAGACACACGCACACACCTCAACAGACAGACACAAACATTAGCACACACACCAACCACCCATCAACCAGATGGTCTATAGGGTTATTTTCGTGTATGGAAAACAATGGAATAATGATTTGTGTTGTGAAGGACAATGTTTGTCTTGCCTGGCTACCTTAACTCCACCCCATTGAACTAGATATCCCAGAACCGATGAATTGGGCCAGCGAACATGGGTAAAGATCCTACTGAAAACTTGTCATCAGTATTGATTCTCTGATTGGTTAGAGATTATCCAATCGCTGACTTTGTTTGGTACAACCAGTGTTGGGGTAACACTTTACAAAGTAACGTTAGACTACTTGTGTTAGTTATTTAATTTATGTAATCCCTTACTACGTATTTTTTCAAATAAATAATGCCCTACTCAATTTCCCTCAGTGAAACCAATGTAGCTTTACCTACCGTCTATTTTCTCCAGTAGCAAGCGGCAACCAAAGAATGCAAAGATGGCAGCACCAGCACTTCCTGCAAAAGTTCATGACAGACCTACCGAAGCCATGCGCCCAAATCCCATTAATATCAAATTGATATTTAGCGTCGACAAGTGATTTATTCAGCGGAAAGCTGAGCTGCGCGATTCAGGCTTGGGAAGTAGTTTACTATTACGACTACGTCATTATTACCCTCGCCTATAACTATGACAGGGTTGCTGTTATGTTTTGGTGGAATCTCTTGCCTGTTGGACAATCAAAGTTCGATCCGAAATCCTCCTCTGTTGGACAACCAAAGTTGATCGCAAATGAACACCTAAACACATGTTCTGTTTCTAAATACAATTATCATGAGTAATTTCAAAACAGATTTCGTAAGTATTCATCTCTGAATACTCTCATGAAACATTAATGGATTATGCACATTATTGCAAAGAGATTTAAAATTGCAATGTGCCTAACGTTTTCTTTTTTAAGAATTTTTTCTTAAAAAAGTATTGTAACACCCCTGGCTGGGATGTTAAATCAGAAGTCGGAGTCAGAGGTAAAGAACACCTGGTAGAATTTATTAACCCTAACAAAGACAGCTGTTTGGCCACTGTCTACGCCCAACAATATCAGTTAACACCATAGACCCTTGACAAACTCTCTCCTAGATCTGTAGCTAGCTCAAACAAGTATTTGCACGTTACGGTTCTCTGTCACACACTGGAGTGGAGCCACAAGAGAGCGAGATGCCGCCAAACCCCACCTTATATAAGATATGGCCAGAGACCCCTGGACACACCCCTGCTGTCCCCGAGACCACAGAGATGCCCTCCTCGCTGCGGGACATCCCACCCGGTAAAACAGCCCCACCTAACTGTAAGGCCCTGCCCCCTAATGAAAAATAACTGAACAACTTAGAACAGCACTTTAAATGAACACAGGGTCGCCACAGTATGTCTATCAGTGTAGAAGGCTACAGATGTTTTTCTTTTGTTCTTGAATGTACACTGCAATGGATCTATCTAGTATTAAAGTCTGTACATATAGGCCGTTGAATAAGCCTTGTCTGAAACTATGGAGGCACTTGCAATGCAAAATAATTTATTGATTTAAGAGATTCTTGATCAAAGAACTAAACCCAAATATTGTTTCTCATGGTATGTGATAACTTGAGATAACAGGATCAGTCACTCTTGCTGTATAAATGATTAATGATTGATAATGTCATACTGGTGAGAAATACTGACTATGCATTACCTGACTATGTAATTATACGATAACCCATTAAATCTCTGCCTTCTGGACACAAGTGACCAACATGTGAATATAGAATCAAAGGACTTATCTTAAAGTATCTAAGTAACTTAATTCCTTACTTTCTACAGCAAGTAACAAAGTAACATAACTAGTTACTTTATGGGAACCGTAACTACTACTGTAACTGTAAGTGGTTACTTTGAAAAGTAATGTTCCCCAATACTGTATTCACCCCTCATTTTGAAATACCCTAAATGGCAACCATGGGAGGCGTTACAGTCTGAAACATCTAGGGGAGAGGATGTGCAGCGGATGATTTTTGTTTGAGTCGTCAGGCAAATATGAATGTCATCTCTTGTTCAGTTCGGCATTTATTACTGGATGAATAACAGCCGACGGACAGTGAACAACTGTGGTGTTTATATTTCCAATCCATCTTGCCAATTGGAAATAATGAAAAAGTATTTAACAACAGACTGCGCGAGAAAGAATATCAAGATTTTACTTGATTGTTATCATGAACAATGAAGAGCGCGTGTGCGCGTGTGTGTGATATTGATCATGGAACATGAAACAACAAATAAATTACTCCTGAAAGAGCCTTATTACACTGAGAAGGAACATCCCAAATGGCAGGTTATTCACTGTGTTTACTTCCCAGTATTAGGGCCCTAAATTAGGGATACGGTGCTGTTTGTGAATTAGGATAGGGTACAGCCATGCTCGCACTAAGCTCCTCAGTGTGCATGCCCAAAGGGAGGTCTTCATGCTAATGTGCTAGCTGGGTGGGTGACAAAAGATGCCGCATACCAAATCCCCATGTAGTGCCCTACTCTTGCTGCATTGGAAATTTGGCTGCTCTACTGTACTCAGAAATAGAGAAGTGCCTTTTTCTTTTTGATGCTTTTTTGGCTTTGTCTTCCTAGTTAGAAGCAATCTAGTCATTTGTTTTAGCAGATTTATTCGGATTAGGCCGGTATAAATGAATCCTAAATAATTTCCTATCCCTGTCCGCCTGTCTCCTTGTCATTTCTACAGTCCACCCCAATCCAATTCCCAGCCCGTTACCAACATGTTCCCAGCCCATTCCCAGCCTGTTCCCAGCCTGGTCAACCCATGTGCAACACCTGCTATTTGGCACAGTGTTTGGAACTGTCCATCAAATACATCTTGGCCTATGCTGCCCTCCAGGCGCTTACAGAAACATGGATTTCCCAAGAAAGTACTGCCCCTCCAGCTGCTCTGTCTTCATCTGACTATGTGTTTTCCCATAGTCCAAGAGCATCTGATTGCTATGGTGTCGACACAGGGCTACTTGTTTTTTTGAATTGTAGATTCTCTCTTGTCCCTCTTGGTCACTTATCATTTCCTCGTTTGAATTTCATGCTGTCAGTGTGACCTTTTCATTTAAGCTTAACATTGTTGTCATCTATCATCCACCAGATGCTCTTGGTGACTTCGTCAATGAGCTTGACATGCTGATTAGTTAATTCCAAGATTATGGCTCACTACTCATGGTATTGGATTACTTCAGCCTCCCAAAATCTGCCTTTGAGTAATTTCTTTCCAATTCTTTTTTCCTCTTCATTCCTCTTTTGACCAAACCCTTTCCTTGTCAACTCCTTCTCACAAAACAGGCAATGCACTTGATTTAATCTTTACTAGATTCTGTCTGTAAACTAAGCTGCCTGTAAATTATTCTCACCACTACACCACTCCAGTCGTCTGACCACTTCTTGGTCTTATTCTCACTCTCTCTCACCTCCACCCCAACACTGTCAGCCCCCTCCAATGTCTTACGCCACCGCAACACTCATTCACCCTCCCTGACTGTTCTCCTCAATCCTTTCATCTCTCCCATCTAAATCCTTCTCCTTTCTATCTCCAGTCTACCTCTCCCATCCTACTCTTTGCGCTTTCCAAGTCCTATAGGATTCACTGTCCCCTTTCCTCTGGTCCGGCATGGGCAGCCACTCCTGCTTCGTGGCCAATCGACCCTTCGAGTTCACAGGTGTGGTCATCTCATGGAGGAAAACAAAACTTTAGAATGACCTCCACCCCTCCAGTCCCTACTTGCTACCTTCTCTTTGTCCTTATATGCTGCTAAAAATTTCCAGGCTACTTCCTCTAACCCCAGGAAATTATTTTCCACCTCCTCCTCACTTCTTAACATTCCAACTCCTCCCCCGCCATCTTCTCTCTCCGCGGAGGACTTTCTCATCCACTTTCAAAAGAAAGATGATGATATCTATGGTATACCTCATTCACCCAGCCTCGCAACCCACTGCTACCTCTCTCAGAACAATCTCGTTGACCCCAGCCAGTCAGGACTAAAAACGGGCCACTCCACCGAGACTGCTGTCCTCCATGTAACAGAAGATCTTCGCACTGCCCAAGCTAAATCTCTCTCCTTTGTTCTCATCCTCCTTGATCTATCTGCTGCCTTCAGCACTGTGAACCAAAGCATCCTACTTTCCACCCTCTCTGACTTGGGTATCTCGTGCTAACATCAAGGCAGTGAATTGCTCTGTGCAGGTTCATGCTCTACATCATTTGTAGAGTATGACCTTACCTAACTCAGGAAGCAGCACTTTCCCAGGCGCTAGTCATCTCACGTCTGGATTGCCGCAACTCACTCTGGGTGGTCTGGCAGCAGTGTTTGCAACCAAATATTCAAACACGTACATCTTATTTAGGATGCAGCGGCCTGCCTGTTGTTCAACCTTCCCATGTTCTCCCATGTAACCCTTTTATTCAGACTCTACACTGGCTTCCAGGTGAAGCTCGAATCTGCTTCAAGGCTATGGTTCTTACAGATCAACAAGTGGAGCTTCTCCTGCCTACCTTCAGGCAATGCTCAAACGCTATATCCCAGACTGGGCTCTTTGCTCAGCCTCCTCTGGGCTCTTGGCTGTCCTACCACTTTGGGGCAGTTCCCGTTCCATGCAGTGAAAACTCTTCTCTGTCCTGGCACCTCAATGGTTGAATTTGCTTCCCTTGGAGACTAGGATAGCAGAGTCTCTACTTACCTTCAAAAAACATCTGAAAACTCATCAGTTCATGGAGTCCTTAAATGGTTCCAATGCCACCACCTCTGTCTGTTGTCATTTGTTAACTTTTTATGTTTTATGCATATTATTTGTTTGGTCTCCTTTTCAGCACTGACCTTTGATGATAACTAATTAACTGATTAGAAGGCACTTACTACTAAACAGTGTGGTTGTTTTACCTTGCTATTTAAAAATGTATGTACTTCCTCTAAATCGCTTGGGATAAGAGTGTCTGCTAAATGACTAAAATGTAAAGTGTTTTGACAGGCCCCGTTCTGAATGTGAGCACTATGTAGGGAATAGATTGCCATGTGAGGCACAGACAGTCTTCACAGTAACGAGAGGCTGATTTATTTTGTGGGAAAAATATGTTTCTAGCCCTCTAGATAGGATCTATGTGCTACTTCTATAGTCAAATGTCTTTTATGTGTGCGCGGATGGATGGACAGACAGGGGTCCGTGTGAGTGTGTGTACAGTCATCATTTCAAGCCTTCATCTCTGATTGGATCTAGAGTCTATTTAAATATAAATAGTACTGGAACTAATCAGTAGACATCATAGAGGAGGGGATAATGCTTTAAAAAAAAACCAAATAGCGGTACATCACAGGAATATTCTCCACAACAGACCCTCCAGCCTGGTCCCAAAGACCCGTTTTGCTGCGTACCGCACTACCTTCCACGAGAGGTCTATGGGTTGTTTGTACTGAATCGGGCAACATTTAGGATGCTGTCTGTGTGTTTTACTCCACAGTGCTGAACGGCTACCTGAATTCCTTAACTCCAGGCAGTAAGAACGTAGCATATGCAACACTTTGGGAATCTCTGTGCAGTCATTAATGTCTCAGCCCCAAGGTTTTACACTGTTATATTATTGTGCCGGGGGGAGTGGGGTCAGTCCCCTTGTAAATCCAAGGAATGCTTCCTCTTACTTTCTCTGAGTCCTGTTCTGTTTAAGCTTTGGAGGACATGAGCTCCTGGACCACTCCTCAGGACAACCAGGTCCGAATGATTGGTAGCAGCCCTGTCCTAAGTGCTGCATGTTGTGTGGCAGATCAAGTTGCTGCCTGACAATTCCTCCTGCCACTGCCCACATCCAACCTAATTGTCTCTGTCCTTGTCTAACTGGTCATTCAGCTGAGTTGAATTCTGTTAATGGTTTCTGGACACAGCCCACAGGCATTCATTAACTATTTAATCTTGTACTCTTATAATCTTCACCTGTCACAGCCAGACGAGGTCTGTCTGCCCCTCAGAGTCTGGTTCCTCTCCAGGTTTCTTCTTTTAAGTATGGATCATTCTTGGGAGTTTTTCCTAGCCACTCTCTGTTGTTGCTTGCTCTTTGGGTTTTCAGGCTGGGTATTTGTAAAAGAAATTAGTGACAACTGTTGGTCTAAAAAGGGCTTTATAAAACCAATTTGATAGATTGATTGATTGATTAATGTTAGAGATTTAAAGGACCTCTTCTGTCTGTGATGAAGACCAGTACAAATGATAGATGCTGCTCTAATGTCTGATGTTTGTGTATGTGTCTGTGTGTACGTGCGTATGCCTGTCTACCAGTGTGTGTGATTTATCACCTGTACAGTGGATATAAAAAGTCTACACACCCCTGTGAAAATGTCAGGTTCTTGTGATGTAAAAGAATGAGACAAAGATAAATCATGTCAGAACTTTTTTCCACTTTTAATGTGACCTATAATGTGAACAATTCAATTGAAAAACAAACTGAAATCTTCGAGGGGGAAAAATGAAAAATGAAAACCTTACAATAACCTGGTTGCATAAGTGTGTGCACCCTCTATTAACTGGGTATGTGGCTGTGTTCAGAATTAACCAATCACATTCAAACTCATGTTAAATAGAAGTCATTACACACCTGCCATCATTTAAAGTGACTCTGATCTATCACAAATAAAGTTCAGCTGTTCTAGTAGGATTTTCCTGACATTTTCTTAGTTGCATCTCAGAGCAAAAGCCATGGTCCGCAGAGAGCTTCCAAAGCATCAGAGGGATCTCATTGTTGAAAGATAACTCTCAGGAGAAGGGTACAAAAGAATTTCCAAAGCATTAGATATACCATGGAACACAGTGAAGACAGTCATCATCAAGTGGAGAAAATATGGCACAACAGAGACATTACCAAGAACTGGATGTCCCTCCAAAATTGATGAAAAGACGAGTAGAAAACTGGTCAGGGAGGCTTCCAAGAGGCCTACAGCAACATTAAAGGAACTGCAGGAATTTCTGGCAAGTACTGGCTGTGTGCTACATGTGACAACAATCTCCCGTATTCTTCATATGAATGGGCTATGGGGTAGGGTGGCAAGGCGGAAGCCTTTTTTTACAAAGAAAAACATCCAAGCCCAGCTAAAGTTTGCAAAAAGAAACTTCAAGTCCCCCAAAAGCACGTGGGAAAATGTGTTATGGTCTGATGAAACCAAGGTTGAACTTTTTGGCCATAATTCCAAAAGGTATGTTTGGCGCAAAAACAACACTGCACATCACCCAAAGAACACCATACCCACAGTGAAGCATGGTGGTGGCAGCATCATGCTTTGGGGCTGTTTTTCTTCAGCTGGAACTGGGGC
>JACXGI010003319.1:20329-45314 GCA_016801175.1 Esox masquinongy | reverse complement strand
AAATTATGAACAGTTCCAAATACCAGGCAATTTTGGCACAAAACCTTCAGGCATCCGTTAGAAAGCTGAAGATGAATAGGAAGTTCACTTTTCAGCACAACAACGACCCAAAGCACACATCCAACTCCACAAAAGCATGGCTTCAGCAGAAGAAGATTAACGTTTTGGAATGGCCCAGCCAGAGCCCAGACCTGAATCCAATTGAACATCTGTGGGGTGATCTGAAGAGGGCTGTGCACAGGAGATGTCCTCGCAAACTGACAGATTTGGAGCGCTTTTGCAGAGAAGAGTGGGCAAATATTGCCACGTCAAGATGTGCCATGCTAATAGACTCCTACCCAAAAAGACTGAGTGCTGTAATAAAATCAAAAGGTGGTCCAACAAAGTATTAGTTTAAGGGTGTGCACACTTATGCAACCAGGTTATTGTGAGTTTTTTATTTTTTATTTTTCCCCCTCAAAGATTTCAGTTTGTTTTTCAATTGAATTGTTCATGTTATAGGTCACATTAAAGGTGGAAAAAGATCTGACATGATTTATCTTTGTCTCAGTCTTTTACTTCACAAGAACCTGGCATTTTAACAGAGGTGTGTAGACTTTAATATCCACTGTATGTGGTAGTAGTTTCCCAGATCATTTTCTTGTCTTAATGGTCTTTGGGCTGGACAGCATTAATTATGGTCTTTACAGACTATTGTTGCACCCCAAATGACACTATTTCTGTAGTGCTACTGCTATTTACCAGGGTTCTGAGTAGAGTAGTGTGTTGTATAGGAATAGGTTACCATTTAGGACGCATCCAGTATATCGAATACTCACAACATCCCTGTCAGATGGGACTGTAGCCTCCAACACACAGACCAAATCTACACAACATCCCAGTCAGACGGGACTGTAGTGTAGCCTCCAACACACAGACCAAATCTACACAACATCCAATCAGACGGGAATGTAGCCTCCAACACACAGACCACATCTACACAACATCCCAGTCAGACGGGACTGTAGCCTCCAACACACAGACCACATCTACACAACATCCAATCAGACGGGACTGTAGCCTCCAACACACAGACCAAATCTACCCAACATCCCAGTCAGACGGGACTGTAGTGTAGCCTCCAACACACAGACCAAATCTACACAAGTCACCCTGGGCCAGGTAAGTCTTCACTACCTCTCTCACTCCCCCCCATCTCTTTCCCTCTTTTTCTCTCCCTAGAGATGTTACATGATCTGTGTTTAAACCTTGTGCATATAGATGTAATATGAATGGTAGGGGATGAGAAATGAATATGCATATTGGTATTGCTCCACTGGTTGACCATATTTCTCTCTCTCTCTCTGTCTCTCTGTCTCTCTCTCACACTCTAGTTGCAATTTACTCAATTTCAAATTGCAGTGTCAGTTTGCTTTATTCTAGTTACAATGTACATATTGCTTCAACTGAATTCATAATAAAACAAAGAAGTAATAATAATACTACTCAATTAGTGTCAGGCAGCAAGGTAGTGTGCTAACACTCCACAACTCTCTGTGTACAACTCCCTGTGTACAACTCTCTGTGTACTCCCCGAAATGATAGGTAGTCTTTTTATCTTTATTTAAAAACTTGAATTATTACATTTTATATTTAAAATCATTTTTATTTGTGGAAATGCAGCTCTGGCTCATGTTTTCCTGTGGTACAGGGGCTACACAGAGAGCCAGGTTTTCCTGCGCCTACCTTTCTCAGTAGTAAGGCTGGACTCCCTGAACAAGTATTTTTCTTAGGTTTTGATCAGTAAACATGATCAAATAGCTTGCTATGGTTTACTCTTCATTTCAGGCCAGATTGTGTTTGTTTCCCGATAGTTAATGTAGTTTAGGATTGATTGGATGTTCAGGTCCTGAGGGCAGGCTCTCTCTCTAATTCTTCCTTGTGCACTATCTATCACTCTATCTTTCTATCACTCCATGTAGCTTCCTCTCTCCATTCATCCACCTGTCTATCCAATTCATGTTTTTATCTTCATGTAGCTCTTCTTCTCTGTATCCTTCTAACTTGAGGCAGAAAGAGGTGAGTGAGTGTACTTTCAGGGTGATAATCAATGAATCAGGTAGGCCTATTTTAGCCCCCTTAATCTTAAAAGGTACTCAAACATTAGAGAATAAGAGCGCTGATCGATGCTGTTGAGCACAGACTGTCAGATGAATAATTATTTGGATCATCATATTTGTACTGCTACAAGGTTGTTCTATTCTAATCACTACTGGCAGACAAATCAACATGCATTCATTTTGGGTGCTAGAAAAAAAATGTTGGGTGCTGAAAAGATTTTTCTCTAATAAGCATAAAAAATGAATTAAACAATATATAACGATTTTTAAACCCTTTCCTGTGCCTGGAAGTCTTCACCATTTTGACTAAAAGTGTTCAAAGTAAAACAATACCTTTCTTCCTTTACTTTTATCCATCAGCGGTTTGTCATTACATCTTCATGCCAATCATTCAGCAACTGAATTATACAATTAACTTGATTCTGTGCGATTTGTGAAAACTCCTGTCTGATACTTCACAGAAGTTTAACCTCAAAACATTTAGTAAGGTATCTTTCAGGGACGTAAACATAAAGACCCCTCAGCAGATCAAAGAAACGTGGCAATGAAAGCTGGAAACTTGTAGTTACAACATGAAATGCTGAAATCAGCGTTTTTCTGTGATTCCGCACAAGCAACAATTTTTAAACTGTCCCGCTACTCCTGCTGCATGCATGGAAAATGTGTGAATAACTTGTAATGAGTAATTTCTCAATTGTCACTTCATCTGGTGGTTCAGGCTCAGCAGGAGCATTGGCCACTATGTTCATTATAACTTAACTATATGCTTTACAGAGAGTAGGTGTGGTGGGAGTTGTGAGGCTGAATCACGTGGTGGGAGTTGTGAGGCTGAATCACAAGGTGGGAGTTGTGAGGCTGAATCACGTGGTGGGAGTTGTGAGTCTGAATCACGTGGTGGGAGTTGTGAGGCTGAATCACGTGGTGGGAGTTGTGAGGCTGAATCACGTGGTGGGAGTTGTGAGGCTGAACCACGAGGTGGGAGTTGAGGGGCTGAATCACATGGTGGGAGTTGTGAGGCTGAATCAGACAGAGTTGACCAACTGGCGAGAGCGGTTTGGTACCCAAACTAGGGTTCTAAAGAGCGCTTCCTTGACAAAACCTTTTCTAATCGTTTGAACATATTCACACTTCCAATGTTAGCTTGTTATAATCATCATCATCATCATCATCAATGAGCAGCAGGCGAGCTGAGCTGTTTTATTAGAAAGTGACTGCGTTGACTTAGATTCTGTAGCTAGCTAGCAAGGCAACATGCCTAGTCTGAAAGAACCCGTATAATCCTCACTGTTTAGACTGGGATGGTGGCTGTGAAAGTCCTTACATGCAGAAATAGTGCTTTCAAATATTTATCTGTTATTTTCTTTTTCAGGAACAAAACAAAACATGAATACAGGCTTTACACCACAAAAAGTTAGGGAAAGATAGGGGTATATCAATTCCCTTAAAGGGAAAACTGAAGCCCATATAAAGTCATAATAACATTGGAATCAAAAAGGGTACGAATGTCCGACGATACCGAAACACTTATTTAAAGTGTGTGGTTTACAGACTGGAAAACAAAACAGGTAGCGGTGTATAATCAACGGCCATACTATTACAGCAGGCAGAGCAGGTCCTTAATGAAAGCACCGGATGAAAAGTCATGCTGCACATGAACACAACTACACTGATTATATTGACGATTGGCACGGCCCACGTTCTGCTGTAGTTTGTGCGAAATGTCTTCTTGTCAGTTACTCATCACCGGGTGTAAGGATGTGTGCTCCTTCAACGCCTCTCTCTTCCCTCTGAGCGTCTGCACCTGGTTTGTGATGGGTAGGTAGACATGTGTTTCCCCCCACAGGTGTTCACAGTCACGTCTGATTTCCCCTTACTCGCGAGCTGGGCGGAGTTGCCGCTGGATCTTGCACTCCGCCTTGTGGCAGAAATCTCACCAGTGTAATTAGCATGAGTAACTGTTTGATTATTCTTTTATTTCAAGATGACCTTCATAGGGGTTTGTAGTTGCTACTGGAGGCGAGTGAACATCTCTACACTGTTTGTTGTTTTGGTCAGAGGGCAGATGCTTGCCATGGTTCACCTGTCTGTGATGTGTCTTATGCACCCTGAGGTAGGCCTGCGAGCTGCAACGCGTCGGTGCTTTTTATCTTCTGCCACTTAAATAAAGGCTTTTATAGTGTCATTTGAGAGAGTGCCTTGGAAGTTTGAATTCCTCCACACTCCACATCTATTGCCATATTGATAATTTGACGACACACACATAGTGCCTTAGTGAAGTATTTCAGATGGTGGATAGGGAGTGGTCGAAGGCTTTGATTCCCAGCCACTAGTGGATGCATGTCCTGGAACCCCATCTACTAGTGAATGCATGTCTTAGAACCCTAACTACTACTGTTTGTAATGTATGTCTTAGAACCCCGGTTACTAGTGTTTGTGGTTCTTAGAAACTCCGTAACTAGTGGTTGATTTTCTTAGAACCCCAGCTGCTAGTGGTTGTATGTCTTCGAACCTCAGGTACCAGTGGTTGTATTTTTGAGAACTCCAGCTACTGCTTTTTGCATGTCTGTTGAAATAAAAATTAAAAAAAAATCTGTCACCACCCTACAACATTCATACTACTCAGCCAATCAGAACCACCGCAGGGTACCATGCTTTGTACAGGGACAGCGTGAAAAGGGAAACACTTATGTTAATTGAACTCTAGTAGTTATCATACAAACATTTTCAAAGTATCCAGCTACCTGAAACTGTCTGATCAGCCAGAGGTGCCGTAGATTTTGTTTAGAAGACATCAGCTTGGACTGATAGATGATCCTAGCATTGCCTTTCTGACTCATAAGACCTCAACTCATCACAGCCTGATGAGGGTGGGGACTCCTTGTCTTGTCTTATTGTCTCCTTGTCTTATTGTCCCAATAAGGTGTGTCCCTCTCACTTCCAGCATCCCATGAATATAAAGACCCCTCAGCAAGTCAAAGGAAAGTGGCAATGAAAGTCGTCAACTTGTGGTAATTATTAAGGTGTAAGCAAGACTGCCAAATTTCCCCCCATCTTAACCAGTCTCAGATCTCAGAGTCTAGAGGGGCAAGAGGGTTTGAGGTTCTTCTGGACATGCTGAAGGTAATGGTAGCTGGCGCTGTCAGACAGCCACTCTGTCATTGTGTAAGGATGTATCAATCAATCAATCAATCAAATTTATTTATAAAGCCCTTTTTACATCAGCAGTTGTCACAAAGTGCTTTTACAAAACACCCAGCCTTAAAACCCCAAGGAGCAAACAACAGTAGTGTTGAATTTCAGTGGCTAGGAAAAACTCCCTAAGGCCGAAATTTAGGAAGAAACCTAGAGAGGACCCAGGCTCAGAGGGGTGACCAGTCCTCTTCTGGCTGTACCGGGTGAACATATTAAGAGTACAATTGTAATAATTAATAAGTGCATGTGGGCTGAGTCCAGAGTCTATTTAAACTTTGTCCAGGTCGGAAGCATGACCAGATGGACAAGGACAGGGACGACACAGGGAGGAGGGGAAGGTGTCAGCACAGTGGCAGCTGAAATCGTCAGGTATCGTCTTTATCTGCAACACAACCATGTTGTAGTAGGATGTAGTAGCTTACAAATGCTTACTTCCTCTGCTCATGGAAGCATTTACATGATTTTTTGTATACTCTCTCGCATCTCAATCAGAAATTCACCCTAACCTAAAGGTTTTGAGGAGGGAAGGAGAGAGGAATCAAGCAAATAAAATTAAGCCTCCATCTTTCTTTCTACCAGTCCCCTCAAAGCATTATGGGTGATACCAGGTCGGGTTCCTCCTCTCGGATTCCAATGCCCTTTACAGTTTTTCTCAATCGCTTTGGCTCATTTTTTGAAACAGTCTTAACATTCTCTAAACTGTAAGTACAATCGTCACAACTGTTTCATGGGACATCACAACTCTATGGCATGTCTGCAAAATATAGTAACTCACCCTAAACATTTAATTCCTTCAAAACCTAGTTACTGTGTCAGTAAATTGGCCAGTGCCACCAAAATGTAAAGTTATTTTCTCATCGTGTGAGCCGTACTGGTCAAAATGTTTAGATGTTTTTTCCCCATGCATTCAACCCTGGAAATGTTGGTTATATATACATTTTTGTTTTCTACAACTTTTCTGTCTAGTAGAATGCTGGTGTGTATCACACACTGAGCTTTTTAGATACCAGTTTCAACAGTGGTAACATTTTACTGGGAAAAGTGAATACTGTACAATTCTGTAGTACACAGAAAACAGGATATGCACATCTGTATGTACTGTACACAGTAAATTTAGCAATGTGTTACATGTAAACAGAAAATTAACTTTTACATATTTCTTACATATAAAGTCATATATAGTGAGCTGAAAATTCGCCACAAAATGACATCCATGAAAACAAAAAAACTGCAACAATGAAAAATCCTGCGGTAATAAAAAACTATGATTTGTACCTTCTCATGTTACGTAACACTACAAGTTCCCATCTTCTTGGTGGACATCCTGTCTCTCTTGTTGGTCTGGCAAGAGATTTTCATCAATATCACATCTAATGTTTTCCCTTGTGATGCACTGGGGGAAAAATCTCCTGGAGATTCCTATTTCATTACTATGTCAACTGGCAGGTAATAAGCAAATATAGCAGATATCACAAACATTTCATGTCATAGATATTTATGGAGTACACATGTATGTCTGACAAATTTTGATAATTGAATGGCTCATTTTGCATGTGATGGCTCACACAATGAAAAAAAGTTCAAAAGTTGTGAAGAGTATGACAATTTCAATGAGAATTAACTCATCAGTTTTGATCAGAAAGCCATGTGCATGTAGGTATTGTGCCTATTTTAGACAATTGTACTTATCTTTTGCACACGTGCCAAAACACATGCAATTTGCTTGAATGAATGAGAAATTCAAATCTGGTGTGAGCAAGAAACTAATTGTTCAGAGAACTTATTGTTTTGAAAAAAATCATTCTTATTTGAGTAATGAGCCGAAACGATTGAGAAAAACTGTAAAACAGAGCAAGGTGTGAAGGAAACAAGTACTCTTTTTTCATTCATTATTCATTATCATTATTATTATTATTATTATTGCCAATTATTTTCTTGACATTGTATCATATTAAAATGCAAGAAAAATGATGAAAGAAATATTTGAGAAATTTTGCCACATGTTGGCCCCTTTACTCATTTCAAGACCTGTGGGCATAAATGGTAAACAAGAAGAATTAAAAATGTGATATGTGCATCTGAATGCATTGTTGTTTGTGACTGTGTCCGTGTGTGTGTGTGTGTGTGTGTGCGTTTATCTGAGTCTGTGTGCCTAACAATGATTTGTGGTGTAGCTCTGCGTATCTGGCTGGTATTCAGTTCATGCTGGCTGTTTAACATTGTAATAGCCTGGTGGTAGATGTTGGGAACAGACCCTGGCTCAAGTGGCTGAGGTCACTAATTATCTTCTTGGCCTCCCTTTGACTCTGAGTGGTGTAAATGTCTCGGAGGGCAGGCAGCATGTAGCCAATGCTGCCTTTGGCGGACAGCATCACCCTCTGCAACACCCGTCGTAATAGTCCACTCTCTCTAAAAAAATCATCAAAAAATACTTAGATATTTCCAGATTAAACTTTTAATGAATCCTTTATGTTCCAGGTCATTTTGAATATTTTGTTAATGGGTCAGTATATGTGTATTTGTGTGTTTTACAAGTTTGTACCAAAATTTAGGGATTTCTCAGGGAAGGAATTACGTAAAATAATATTTTTGTCTTTGCGGCTGTGATTTGAAATCACACATTTTTGTCACACAAATGCTTCATCTAGCAAACTGTGTGACATCCATGTAAATCGTGCACATAGTCGGAGAAAGTAAATTTGGCTTTGGCCTCAGACCTGGATCTTAGCACAAGAGACAAATGGTATTTTGTGATGTAAAAAATGATAACCGCAAGAATATAAATCTGTTGTCAGGTCCAACCACTAATTTGGTTAATCACAAAACTGGATAGCAACATCTGTCCATGAAGCATATTGCATGTAATGATCGTTAATCCACAAGTTAAATGTTTCTGACATTTGGGGGCTATTAAGGACCTTTGAAAACCATTGGCAGTTTTGAGTGGTGTTTCTACTCTGTTTTGACTACTGAAACAAGAAGAACAGGATCCCGCATCGCAGAGGCAGAACAGCATTGATGATAATGTGATAATGGGGTACAGCCTCACACTCTGCCCTTCCCCTGATGAGTCCCGGTCACAGGCCGCGGTGTGCCTCGTCAGGGGCAGCCAAGATTAGTTTAGGAGCCCCGTATGCAGACCTGGGCATGCTGGCCCTTACGAAGGCATGGATGAGTGGCTGATACTGGTGTCGCTAACTTATGCGTCAGACCATGACACACTGGGACCACAGACTGCTATGGGGCATTGGGCCTCTGGTTGGTTGCGACCAGGGCTCTGGGTATGGATACCTATAACTGAACTGATTGGATAAAAATAATTAACAATGGATGCTAAAATCTCTCTGGCATCAGTGTAACTAATGCTACTGGTGGCCAGACAGCATCAGAGAGATGAAAGATAGATAATAGCTATTTTTTATTGTGTCACATTATTGGGAAATCCTGGCATTTCTTAGCATCCATGAGTACATGCTATTGACAGAACATTTGCTAAATAATAAATTGATGTGGTAATGTCATATCACTTTGAAACAGTAATAAATCAAACATTTGGTTGTATACACTCAAGGACAAAAGCATGAAATAGGATCTTCTTAGCTACTGGAAAATCCATTTGAGATCTGGATGTACACACTGTACAGGACACATAGAACACAAATGGTGTAGGCCAAAACCAACGTAAGGGGAGGGTGACAGGATTAAATAATTAAAGATGTCTAAAAAAGAAAACAAGTATCAACATTTTACACATTCTTAAACAGAGAAATACAAGGACCCATGAGAATTGTGCTGAGAGTTTGAGAAATTGGGTTAGGCATGAATTTGAAGGGATGTACACACATGCAGAAACACACACTGTCACACACAAAATGTTTGTTTTGCAGTTAAAGTGAGAACCAGTAATTTAGAACTATTACAAACAACACTTCTTCCTAACCTCTAATTCTGCAGCTAATACTAACCTTAATTAACCTAACCCTAACCATAATCTTAATAACCTAATGTTTATGCCTAAACCTAACCTAGATATAACTCCTAAACCTAATGTCTGGCCAAATGTCCTCACTTTGCATGACTTTCCTTGTTTTACCGTCCAATTAAGGACCCTAAAATACTCAAACATACACACATTCAAACACACACCCACAAACATCCAGTTTGTTCCTTTTGATCTTGCAACAGCATGAGGCATCAGACTAACACAGCATCTAAAATAGTGATAACCTCCTCTACTCTACTTCAATAGATTACTGACTCTAGAGTGAGACAGAGAGTGAGTGAGTGAGAGGGATAAAGAGAAACAGCACTACTGGCAGAGGGTTCTGCTATATAAATTACTATATGAAATGTTTTCTGATCTGAAATGCAGTAAACCCACCTGCTGCAAGTTAATTAGCATAATCCATTCTGCCCCAAAGCAGAGCACAACCATGGAGAGAAAGACGCAGACAAATATATTTGGAAGGAAGAGGAGGGAGCGAGAAGTATAGAAAGAGGCAGAGAGAGAGAAGTGGTGAGATAAGGAAATAGACAGAGAGCATGAAGAAGAGAGCATGGGGACAAGAAAAAACCTGAGAGAAAGAGGGAAGAATTATACATGGTGTAAAGAGAGAGAAAAACAGAGAGATATAACTTGTTGACACAGGTAGATAGACATGAAGATAGAGAGAAAGCAAAAGGGAGCGAGAGCATGACAGGCAGAAAAAGAGTATGACTGAAAGAGAGAGAGAGAGAGAGAGAGAGAGAGAGAGAGAGAGAGAGAGAGAGAGAGAGGTACAAACACGAGCGTTGGTGTGTGGGCCAACCTGCAGTCATTCAGATAAAGCTGTTGTCAGAAGATTCACAATTTCCCGGAAAACAGAGAAAGTCTGAATGTCTGTTAAAACGTTCCAGGTGGCAAGGCTTTTTATTCTCCAGGTCAGGGACCAGCCTATCATATTTTAGAGAAACATGAAAGAACACCACAAAGTCTAGCCAAGCTTAATTTATATGTATTCATTATATATCCCACAAATTCAATGTGCTGCAAAGTGGTTCACAATAAATAAATTATAAATAAATAAATTATGGTCATAATATTTTAGCTAATTTTGACAATTTGTCCCAAATATAGCACTTTAACTCTTTCAATTACATTAGAAAATGATTTCTATCATCAATCATTCAGGATGTTTGCTTTAAGGTTATGGCTAATGATACTCACCATGTCATTCTAAAAAGAGAGAGAAAGAGAGACACTTTTTTAAAATCTTGATTATATTTTGTTATTTTGTTTTTTCACATTGCAATGTATTAATAAAGCAAACAATAATTTCATTATTATTACCTCATTCACTGAATAAAATCCACAAAGAAATGGTTAATTGATAACAAAATCATTCTGCAATTGTCATTTCAGCCTCAGGGAAACCTATGGTTTGAATTGAAGTTGGCAGTCCACAAGTATACACCAAAATATCTCAAGGATCTATAAATCTTTAAACTTTCATCACACTGAACTCATTAAAAAACAAATTGTCTGAGCTGCTATCTGATCACTGCACTTGCTACACAACTTATCCATCTCCCCAGGGGTAAGATGCCCCCTGGTTCTTCCTAATGGAAGACACATGACCAAATGGTTTAATTAGTTTGTAATGCGGTTGCCTATTTATTACATTTTTAACACCCTGGTGGGACCAACATCATTTCAGAAGGACCTTCTCAAAGACAGACAAAAAACAGCATTGACTTTTGTCTTGAGCTGGACTGGTTGCTTGTGATATTTGGAGAGATAATTTTAGGTTGCGCTTCGTAAAGCCATAAAATCTATGCCTGCTAACCGTCTTCCTTTTCTGAACCTGTTTGGATTAAACAAAATTATTAGAAATAGCATTTTACTTAAAATAATTTCCTAAATTATTTCAAATATAATAATAATTTAAGAATATATTTTATGGTTACTGAGATGCTATTTCCAATGACGTATGATAATTATACTAAAGTATGAAAAAAGTGGGACAATTTAAACACATTCTTATTACTACGTAACAAATACGTACACTACCCTTGAAAAGTTTGGGGTCACTTACAAACGTCCTTGTTTTCCATGAAAACATGCATGCAGTTTGAATAGGATATATAGCAAAATTAATAGGAAATGTAGTCATTGACAAGTTTAGAAATATTTATTTTTTTTATTGAAATTGTAATTGTGTGGGGTTCTGTTTTTGTTTGGTTTTGGGTTTTGCCTTTGTTCTTGAATGTAGCCTGTTCTGTTTGTTTGTGTTTCCTTTGTTCTTGAACATAGCCTATCCTTTTGTCATTATTGTTTACACCTGTGTCTCCTTAGCTCCCTCCATGTTTGTTCTGTTTTTGCTTCCCCCCATTGTGAGGCATTATTGTTTGTTTTCAAACCCTACCAAACCTGTGAACACTTTCTGAAGACACTTGTGTTCAGACCCATTTGCCTGCCTTGACGATTCTCTGCCTTCTCTTGCCATGTGTACTTTGGTCTGCCTGATATCGTTTGTATTATTATTTTAACAGAAGGGTAACAGAAGGGTTAAAATTAAGGGACCACTGCAAATTGAACGTTTCTGTTCCTCACTCAAAACTTTCCTTTTCAACTTTTTTGGAAAGGAAAGAAAAAGGTGCAGAGGTCTCTTAATTTTTTCCAGAGCTGTATATAGAAAAACATTTTATTTTATCATTTAATTACAACTTTTTCTAAACAACAAACAATGATATACTTACTGTACACCATATCAATTTGATAGAATTGCTCAAAATATGTTGATGAGATAGAGAAAATGTTTAAAAAAGAAATTGTGTACAATATATAATTGGTACACACAGGATATGAATGGTATATAAACATGTTGAGTACATATATACATGCATACATATGCAGTATGTAATTGGAATATATATAGTACATATGCAGTATACACCGATCAGCCATAACATTATGACCACCTGCCTAATATTGTGTAGGTCCCCCTTTTACCGCCAAAACAGCCCTGACCCGTCAAGGCATGGACTCCACTAGACCTCTGAAGGTGTACTGTGGTATCTGGCACCAAGATGTTAATCAGCGGATCCTTTAAGTCGTGTAAGTTGCGAGGTGAGGCCTCCATGGATCGGACTTGTTTGTCCAGCACATCCCACAGATGCTCGATTGGACTGGGTTCTGGGGAATTTGGAGGCCAAGTCAACACCTTGAACTCGTTGTTGTGTTCCTCAAACCATTCATGAACCATTTTTGCTTTGTGGCAGGGCGCATTATCCTGCTGAAAGAGAGCAATGCCATCAGGGAAGACGGTTGCCATGAAAGGGTGCTCATGGTCTGCAACAATGCTCAGGTAGGTGGTACATGTCAAAGTAACATCCACATGAATGGCAGGACCCAAGGTTTCCCAGCAGAACATTGCCCACATTGCCAACATCACACTGCCTCCATCGGCTTGACTTCTTCCCATAGTGCATCCTGGTGCTATGTGTTCTCTAGTTAAGCATTGCACACAAACCCGGCCATCCAAGTGATGTAAAAGAAAACATGATTCATCAGACCAGACCACCTTCTTCCATTGCTCCATGGTCCAGTTCTGATGCTCAAGTGCCCATTGTAGGCGCTTTCGGCAGTGGACAGGGATCAGCATGGGCACCCTGACTGGTCTGCGGCTACACAGCCCTGTACGCAACAGTCTGCGATGCACCGTGTGTTATGACACTTTTCTATCAGTACCAGCATTAACTTTTTCAGCAATTTGAGCTACAGTAGCTCGTCTGTTGGATCGGACCACACAGGCCAGCCTTCACTCCCCACGTGCATCAATGAGCCTTTGCCGCCCATGACCCTGTTGCCGGTTTACCACTTTTCCTTCCTTGGACCACTTTTGATAGGTACTGTCTACTGCAGACCAGAAACACCCCACAAGGGCAGCAGTTTTGGAGATGCTCTGACCCAGTTGTCTAGCCATCACAATTTGGCCCTTGTCAAAGTCGTTCAGATCCTTACGCTTGGCCATTTTTCCTGCTTCTGACACATCAACTTTGAGGACATAATGTTCACTTGCTGCCTAATATATCCCACCCACTGACAGGTGCCATGATGACGAGATTATCAGTGTTATTCACTTCACCTGTCAGTGGTCATAATGTTATGGCTGATCGGTGTATAATTGGTATACATAGTACATACACAGTACATACAGTGAGGGAAGTATTTGATCCCCTGCTGATTTTGTATGTTTGCCCACTGACAAAGAAATGATCAGTCTATAATTGTAATGGTAGGTTTATTTCAACAGTGAGAGACAGAATAACAACAAAAAAATCCAGAAAAATGCATGTCAAAATGTTATAAATTGATTTGCATTTTAATGAGGGAAATAAGTATTCGACCCCTCTGCAAAACATGACTTAGTACTTGGTGGAAAAACCCTTTTTGTCAATCACAGAGGTCAGACGTTTCTTGTAGTTAGCCACCAGGTTTGCACACATCTCAGGAGGGATTTTGTCCCACTCCTCTTTGCAGATCTTC
This sequence comes from Esox masquinongy, assembly GCA_016801175.1. Lineage (NCBI taxonomy): Eukaryota > Metazoa > Chordata > Actinopteri > Esociformes > Esocidae > Esox > Esox masquinongy. Next base: position 31,496 of record JACXGI010003319.1, on the reverse strand, counting down.
TCCAAGTCATTAAGGTTTTGAGGCTGACATTTGGCAACTCGAACCCTCAGCTCCCTCCACAGATGTTCTATAGGATTAAGGTCTGGAGACTGGCTAGGCCACTCCAAGACCTTAATGTGCTTCTTCTTGAGCCACTACTTTGTTGCCTTGGCCGTGTGTTTTGTGTCACTGTCATGCTGGAATACCCATCCACGACCCATTTTCAATGCCCTGGCTGAGAGAAGGAGGTTCTCACCCAAGATTTGACGGTACAGGGCCCCGTCCATCGTCCCTTTGATTTGGTGAAGTTGTCCTGTCCCCTTAGCAGAAAAACACACCCAAAGCATAATGTTTCCACCTCCATGTTTGACAGTGGGGATGGTGTTCTTGGGGTCATAGGCAGCATTCCTGCTCCTCCAAACACGGCGAGTTGAGTTAATGCCAAAGAGCTCGATTTTGGTCTCATCTGACCACAACACTTTCAACCAGTTATCCTCTGAATCATTCAGATGTTCACTGGGAAACTTCAAACGGGCCTGTACATGTGCTGTTTTGAGCAGGGGGACCTTGTGGACGCTGCAGGATTTCAGTCCTTCACGGCATAGTGTGTTACCAATTGTTTTCTTGGTGACTATGGTCCCAGCTGCCTTGAGATCATTGACAAGATCCTCCCGTGTAGTTCTGGGCTGATTCCTCACCGTTCTCATGATTATTGCAACTCCACGAGGTGAGATCTTGCATGGAGCCCCAGACCGAGGGAGATTGACAGTTCTTTTGTGTTTCTTCCATTTGCGAATAATCGCACCAACTGTTGTCACCTTCTCACCAAGCTGCTTGGCGATGGTCTTGTAGCCCATTCCAGCCTTGTGTAGGTCTACAATCTTGTCCCTGACATCCTTGGGCAGCTCTTTGGTCTTGGCCATGGTGGAGAGTTTGGAATCTGAATGATTGATTGCTTCTGTGGACAGGTGTCTTTTATACAGGTAACAAGCTGAGATTAAGAGCACTCCCTTTAAGAGTGTGCTCCTAATCTCAGCTCGTTACCTGTATAAAAAACACCTGGAAGCCAGAAATCTTTCTGATTGAGAGGGGATCAAATACTTATTTCACTCATTAAAAAGCAAATCAATTTATAACATTTTTGACATGCATTTTTCTGGATTTATTTGTTGTTATTCTGTCTCTCACTGTTCAAATAAACCTACCATTAAAATTATAGACTGATCATTTCTTTGTCAGTGGGCAAACGTACAAAATCAGCAGGGGATCAAATACTTTTTTCCCTCACTGTATATACTTTTACAGTATATGAATGGTGTATGAACACATACACTACATATATACAGTATATAATACGTATATATAATATACTGTTCCTATATGCATATACAGTATGTAATTGGTGTATGTGGGTGGTTGACATGACATGGCCTTTTTGTGGTTCCAAATGTCAAACACAAATAACATTTCATTTTGTCAAAAAACATTTTATGTTGTTCAGAACATGCTACTTTATGTGAAAATACTGAACATTCATGCAAGCCAATTACTTTTTCTAAAATGTTTCAACCAAACATGAAAAAGCACATATGGTGTGACTGTCCCAAGCATGTTTCACAAAGTTTAAACTTGAATAAAATGAAGGAAAATAAATGCAACTCTCCAATGTAAAGTACAGAATGATTACCCCGATGTCTATTTGTGAGTCTGATATTTTCAAATTGCAGGCATAAGCTCCGATCAAAAGTATTTTGTCCTTGTTCAATGAGGAAGTACTCAAAACATATCAGTAGGACATGGAAGGGTTGCAATGTGAGTTTTTTTTTCAGTAAATCAAATCTTTTTGGAACTCCCACTTCAGTAGCCTTTCCCAGTGTCTTTTAGTGTGACGCTTTTTACAAAAAAATGCCAAAGATAAATGATTTTTTGTCATTATTACATTTTAATCAATGTTACCATTGTTTGAGGCCCAATCTTGTGCTAATTGCATGAAACCTCATATGGCGTGACACTACTGTATATTGTATTGTGTGACAGGTTTTGCTTGTCACTGCATATAATCCATTCGCACACCATATGATATGACCTGTATTTTCCTACACACAGAAGAATTGTTAATTTGAGCTAACAATTTATTCTTGTATTATATAACAAATAGCTAAGCTTGAGGTATGTTTGATCCTTTTTAACACTTTTTTGTCTATCATCACATGAAAATAATTGAATTAGGCTGAAGCCTAGTTTTATAGCCAGGCCCGCCTTGAACGCCTTGCTAATCCGAGTGTTATTACTTTTCTTCTTTTAGTTGACCTCTCACAGTCAAAGTAGCCTATTATTTTGCATTAGCGTCCATAGAAGAAGACTGTACCTACACCATTTATCGTACTTACTCATTACTAACCTAGCCTTGTTTATATGACTGATTTACTTAGGGGTACTGTAGTTATGAGTGATCAATAGTTAATATTCAACAGACTTAATTGTAAACAATTACTTGTGATACAATTCTTTATTAGTGTGTTCCTCACTAGAAATATGGTTCTTCACTAGTCCTGTGTCCGATAACCAAGTGCTATACAATATTTAGTGGCACAATATTTCACACTTTTGTGTGATTGTTCTTAAACAGCTTTTGTTTAAATGTTATATGCATATAACACAATTTTTTGCATTGACAAATTGTAGTGCAGTATGGTTCATTCTATGGTGTGACACTAAATCATTTGGTGTGACATTAAGAATTGTGACCAAAAAAAAAAGGCTTTGTTAGTGATTGATAATAAAAATCTCAATGGAACACGTGTAAAATAGTATCAGCAAGAGACACAAGCATTTTTTAGATTTATAACAGGGTTTGTCAGAATCAATCTAAAATGTATTGAAAGATAACAGATGTATGACTTTACCTTATGATTAAGAAAAATAATGCAAAATGTAATTAATTTTCACAAGGAAAAGCTGGATCTCAATATAGTAATAAATAATTATGATAAAGTGAGTTTCTTAAGAAAAGTATATCCCATTTTCATAATATATACAATAACGTTCATGTCAAACCAAACAATTTTAGGCAAAAATACAACAAATTGGTGAATGTATTCAGATATCAATACAAAATCTTAATGACCACCATTTTGCTTGACATTAACTATTTTGCTCACCAGCCGCTGTGGCTAGTGGTTTTCCAAAGTTACTAGCCACTCAGCATTTTCATTAGCCACCATTTTGTTGTTGGGAAATGATGTTTCATTTGATTAAATTTGACTATGGTGTGCTACATCTTAGCCTGTGTTGTTCACTCGTTCGGTAACTGGCGCACAAGGCAATAGGCCGAAAAAAACAGATTCAAACACTGCATAGTGCTCATGGGAGTTTTAGGGACGAAGCTCGTAGTGTCACTGTCATTGCAACGAGATTACAATTGTAAAATGTGTGTGTGTGTGTGTGTACATACAGGGGTTTTCCTGGCTCAAAATTAGGCGAAGGTGATACCCCACTCTACCGGACACCCCTCTGTGAAATACTTTATATAATGTCGCTACACACTTGAAAAAGACAACTATTATAGTGTTAAATCTGCCCTGTTGTCCATGTCCACTTGAGCAGCTAATGCACACTACAATGTCCTCCCTAATATCAACCAAAATATGCAAGCAATATTTTTATGCTTAACTTAACCTAGAACTATTAACATGTTATTTAAAAAGAAATATGAAATCACTCACCAGCTTTACAATTAATCGCAGTCAATATTATTGTAGTCTATTTTTGTTATGCTATGTTCTTGTTAATATAGACTTGCATAAAAAACGAAACAGAGCTGTATTTATTACAGCTTCGTCAAGTTATTTTTTCCCCATCCTAGCACTGACGCCACATCGTAAATCTCCCTCGACTTCCTTCAGCTGTACTAGGCTGTGCTGCTGTCGCTGATCCAGCGTCTTCACGTTCATATGTTTATATTGTTAGTGACTTAAATATGTTAATTATATATTTTTTTTACTCTATATATTGCAATATAGCCTAATGTTTTTGGTAATAGTACATACCCTAATCTGATGGTCTTTTCACCAGTCATCTTCGTTTGTCTCGCGATCTCTCTTTAAAAACAAATCTGTAATTCTAGGCTACTAGAAGTGACCTGAAAAGTTTAAAAAAATGTTATGCGGATTAGATGTAGTTTGAGGTTATGAAGTTTAAATTGAATACTTTGACATGCTTGGGTGTAAAAGAAAACTAGGATCCACTTGTTTTTCCGACTTTACTCATCTCCGCGATGTCTGGACCCGTGTGGTCCTGTATGCAAGATTGCCCGATTTCATTGACCGTAAACTGTATTCTGCCACAGACTCCAGAAAAAAAATCGCCCCGCCCAAGCCCATTAAAAATTGCCCAATTGCATAGGAAACACACCCCATCCGGCAATACTCAATACGGAAAACGTTTCCTCCTACCGTCATTTTAGCTGCAGTGTTTCGCTGGTATTTTATATATGAGCGCAAAATCATGTTTTACCATGCAAACACACAGAGGCGGTGCGAGATTTTGGGAAGGCTGTCGCCTTTGAGCTTTGAATACAGGAAAAACCCTGTGTATAGATATACAGAATGCCACCCGACAAAGTGGCTAGCAAGAGTGACTGAGTTACACACCACAGCCGAATTCTACCCGCATTTGGCGGGTGGGCGGGTGCCAGTGTCAAGCCCTGAAGACCACATATATGTTTTGGAAATCTAACAGACAGTATAGCACACCTCAATAATTTTCATGTCTAATATTTGAAGTAAAAACATTTTTTTAATGAATTTATAAATATACAGTATATAATTGGTATATACACACAGTATATAAATGGTATATTAATCCACTTTCCTCTAATTACCCTTCAGACACCAGGGTTCCTTTTCATGCTCTGATTGGCCCCTCATATGATTGGTTCTGAATGACCCCTCATTGTGTTGGCAGCAGATTTCAGCTCCCATCGTTGTGCTGTGGGCAAGAGGGTTACCATTTTAACAGCACCCCCACTATTTAAGAACCATAGTTCAGGAAGAAGCCAGTGTTCCAAACAGCACCCCATATAATGCTCTACTTCTGACCACAACGCCATAAGTTTCCCAATGGGCCCTTGTCAAACCTAATGCACTATATAGAGAATAGAGTGCTATTTGGGACAGAGAAAGCCTCTCGGCCGGGGGCCACAGGGCACACCGCTACTCCACTGGGTGCTTAATTGATTTTTATTCTTCTTCTAACTGTCAATAACAATTGAGAATTTTCAATAGACTCTCATCTCCCCTGGACAGAAGAGCACTTTCAGAGTGAGTGAGGAGTGAAGGAGAGGGAAGGAAGGAGAGCAAGAGAGAGAGAATGGAGGAGAAAGATTTAGGGAGAGAGAAATTAAGGCGTAGAGAGACTGAGGGAGAGATAGGGGAATACAGAAATGTCCAAAGCAAAAGAGGGTAAGAGTAAGAAAGAGAGAGGGAGACAGAACAGGGCAAAAGACAAACCAGGTCAGCTGAAATGATTTTACCTGGTGATCTCTACCTATGTGTTTCCAACTCTCCTTCAGCTCTTCCTCTAATCTATTCACAGTGCCTGGTCCTAACAGCAAGGCTAATTGAATTATAGCTGTTAGGAGGAGGAAGAGGGGGAGGAGGTGAGAGATTTTAACTGACTGTCAAATTACATCAGCATTAGTATCCCAGGTCTAGATCAATATACTCTGGCTTATTTGCCCATTTGACTACAACTGCTGAGCCTGCTAACATGCATACATGAAAGAATGGAAAATGTACTGATGTCTTACATAAAACATTGAGACAAGCGCTACACTCATCTGTCTACGCTCATCTGTATGGTGTGTATATACTGTATGAACTACAGAAGCATGCCACGGTTTAATTCATCTAAAAAATATATTAAATTACATAAAACTATTAATTCCCAGTCACTTGGTGCTATAAGGGAATTGGCTTTCAGTAGTTTCTGGAGATCACTTGCCTTAATTGGCAAAAGTATATTATTTTCATAGAAAAAATGTGGCACTTCATATTACAAATAACCCTAACCATCTAGAGGCATCATAGTATGTTACACAGAAGATACGTAATGTAATATTGTGTTTTTTTTCTCTATTTCCTCTTTTAAGAATAAACAAAAACATAGACAAAAACAAGAAATTAACAAAGTATCTTCATATTTTAGGTTTCTGCAGATCAGGCACGGCTCTGCTAGTATCAATCAACTCAATGTTGGTATCATACTAGCAATTCCATGTAAACAACAATGCTAGGAATCTAACTTTTACCTAAAAACTACGCCAAACAAACACCATTGATTACAAAGTCAAACCACTTTCCCAATACTCTGTTAAATAACTAATCTGAGTGAAGTTTCAAATAGGCTACTATTTCTGCAGAAAGTTCTGAGTGATAAGTGGTTTTTCAGGTTGATGTGGTTTTGCTTGGATTATTAAAAAATGATTTAGACTTTTCAATTACTGTGTCAATGTTTTTATTCATTTTTTACATTAACGCATTATTTTACAATGACATGAAATGATTTGTGGATTGTTACTGCCCATTACTGCAGTGCTTACCAGTTAACCATCATTTATTTACAACTTTAATGAAATAATCCAGAGTTGTACATTGCTTAGTCTTTATTAGATTCTTTGTTCATTTTTATTAAAGTCAGTCATCATCTCATCTCTACTCAGCATACAGACCATCACTAGCCAGACAACCATGTAATGTTATCTCTGCTCTCTCCTCATATATTGAGCTGGTCTATTAGTAGTTGGTTAGTAGTATATAAGGAAAAAGGTGCATGCAGCAGTTTTACTCACAAAGAGTCCCAATCTGGGGGCATCGAATGGTGCAGCTGTGACGTCGCTGCTCCCGGTTAACTGCAGCATTGCCAGACCAGGGTTTGTATCCTTCTGGCAGATTAATCCAGGGGTTCCATGGAGGGGGGTGCAATTGGCCAGCAGTGTCCAGGTTTGGGGGTTTGTAATCACATTTGTATGCCTGGTCTCTTTGCTTTGTAGCGAATGCTCGTGGCAGCTTGGGAGCCTGTGAGCTCAAGGGTGTGTTGCTTCCGTCAAGCAACAATTCCGTTCTAGACTTCCTGGTTATGGTCTTGATATCGACGGTCTCAAGTCCGCTGGGAGGTGCTACGATGTAGGACCTTAACCCTGACCACTCTCATCCACTCTCTTGAGGCCCAAATGGGGCCTCAGCCTCTGACATAGTTTTCATGGCATAAGGCTTGGCCACTGATCCCACGGTCCATTTACAACCTGGTGGTAGATGTTGCCTCAAATCCAGGCCACCCAAAGTCGGCAAAGATTTGTCTTCTAGCCTCGCTGCTCTCCTTCCATCTCAGCATAGAGCGGCTTGCTTCAAGAGCCGCTGCCAGGTACTTCAGAACTTGGTTTTGTCCAAGATCTACCCTATCTTCCTTGGTAAAGGGTCACTTTGCGCCTCAACCTTTCTGAGTGTTGCTGGCGTTGAAAAGACACATCTTCACCCAGACAATGGTTGAGCTTTTGAGGTGAAGCACATCAAAAATCAGAATGACAATGAAGCTGATTCTCCGTGCCTCCTTGTCCCACAGGCTCTTCCAGCTTAGATTTGTCCATTCGATACTTTCCCACCTCATCCACTGGATCTGCTTGGCTTGTGAGACCACCTTGCAGCACCGGGTTGATTCTGCCTGACAGCGCCCTTCTTGCACAACTAGCTAACTCCACTCTGAAGGTGTTGTCTTGTGCCAGGAGGGCTGAGGTCTCAGAGACCAAAAGCTCCTCTTCGCCGTTGCACTTTCCCCAGGATGTCCCTGTGTCCAAGGCCTGCTTTTGTATTGAATTACATGTTTTTCCAGAAAAATCTTCAGATGTGACAGTGTTGATAGGATAAACATACAGAAACAGTTAATAACGGACAACGACATACACACGTTACAAACACGAATGCCTTCAGGGTATATAGAAGATAATGAATGTAACAAGCATATATTTTTATGAAGAGCAGTGTTATTTAACAAACACAAGTCACAGAAACACATTTTTATTTAAAAGCTTTACTGACTGTTTTTTAGTAAAACTAAACTGTATTCTGTTTATTGTGAGTTTAAGATCCAAAGTGATTTCTTCACCGCTGTTACGTTGCCATTCTCTTTTTAATAAGCCCTTTCCTTCTCCACAACAACACAGTAGCATTCCTCTGACAAAAAAAAAATGGTTATAACTTTGAAAAAAATATATTTCAACAACCATTCCTTTAAATTTAAATAACCACTCTGAATATTCACCACTAAATATGTTTTTAGTTTCTATACAGCAACTTTTTTTTTGCAGTAATCAGGAAACTAAATGTACAGTGAAGATAGACTCAATATATATTTTTTAAAAGGACTGTAAAACAGATTGACATTCAGCCTTCTATGTCTAACTACTGTGCCAACTCTTCCACCTGTTCTTTACTCTGTTCACAGATGCCTTTGAACCTGATCTCTCCATACACTATTTGTTTGTTTTTTTCCTAAGAGATATACTATAAATGTAAGCTTGCTTGTTAGAATTACATTGAATAACCAACACATACTGGCCTTATTTAAATTTTCTGTGCTTTTAGGTGATAACCCCTGAAACCCCCGAAAGGAAATATATTATCATATATTTCCTTTGTTTATTGGTTTAAGTCACCAGGGGCCCCATGCAGATTGATAACTACAATACCTTATAAAAATGTGTCAAAGCCTGCTGTAAAATGCTCCAAAACATCATGTCTCTGCAAGAATTGTGTGTTTCTTTCAGTGTGCCATAAATCCATATTTGAACCATGCTTGTTACAACAACAACTAAAATATTTATTCCATGGCAGAATTTCTTTGGAAAAATATCACCTAGAGGAAGATTCTGATACAAATACTGTAAATAAACATTTATACTGTATATGGAAATATTCACAATGTGATGGTGAATCCGTGAAAATATGAAGCCTGAACTGCACAGTCAGGGGGCTCCTCCTAAAGGGCACCATATCTCCTATGCAGTCTGCCCCCTATTGGTCAGTTGGTAGGACATGACTGCTTGTAATGCCAGGGTTGCAGTGTTGCTTCCCTACAGGGGGCCATTCAAATGTTTTTGCACTAAGTACTGTAAGTCGCTCTGGATAAAAGTGTCTGCTAAATCACTAAGATGTTTACACACGTGAATGTGTATACAGGCCCACAGAAATGTGAACTGTCCTGGCTGAACTCGGTTACCTCACGACACACTCCGTGACGTGCTGCAGTCCTGAACCCCTGGCTAGTGGCCACAGGTTTTGGGCCCCTATGGCCTACTGGGAACGCATCACATTAAGGAACAACGCAGGCCCGTCTTGTCACACACGACCTGAGCAGAAACACACACGCACACTGGACAGAGGCACACATTCACACAGACTGACCTACGCTGGCCGCTGTGAGAAAAACCCACATGAACTGGCTCCCTGAGTGTGTGTGTGTGTGTGTGTGTGTGTGTGTGTGTGTGTGTGTGTGTGTGTGTGTGTGGGAGGGAGGGAGGGAGGGAGAGCCAAGATGTCATTTTGGATAGATGTGTCTTTAATGCTTCACTAAAGAAACCCCTGCTAAAGATTCCTCTAGAGCTGGGGGATTTGACTATTACATTATGAGGTCTGGATCATTTTGGTCTCCATTCTAGCTAAAAATAAATTGCAGCCACCTGGTGCCCCGACTAGCTGTTCAACCAACCTGTTTAGAAATAGTCAGTGGTTCAGAGTTGAATATGAAAGGCTATACCATTATTTTCTTAATGTTGAACAACTTTATTATGGCAAATTCTAACCATAAAGGGAAATATGTATATACTTATTTCACCAAGTGGAAATGTGGTCAAACCTCTATGTAATTGAACAGTGGATGTTATTTCAGTTTTTTTGACAGACAATTTATTTGAGGAAATGAAGGGAAAGGAAATATGCTACACCTCATGATTTTCAAGGACACACAGAAGGAGCCAGCTACTGTACCATGAGAAAGTGGAAAATACAGTCAAATATTTACTCTAAATTCATAAAGAGATTGTGGCAAGAGAGAGAGAGAGACAGAGAGAGAAAGTGATACACTGAGGGAGAACTAGAGAAAGAGAAAAAATAAAAGTTGACGAGTAGAGAGACCTGGAGATCTAGAGAGTAGAAAGAGACCAACAGAGTAAAGAGAGACCAACAAAGTAGAGAGAGACCAACAGAGTGGAAAGAGACCTAGAGAGACCCAGAGAGTAGAGAGACCTAGACAGCAGCATGTCTTTGGTCTGTGAACGCTATATTGAAGGTGGAAGGTGGCTGTAGTGTTGCAGGCTTCAGCGGGGCAGCTAAAGGGGTAGAGACCTGACCTTTACACAATGAAGCCAGGCTAGCAAGCTCCCCTGAGGAATAAGCAGCCGGTAAAAGCAACAGCCAGCCAGCCCCCTCCCATCAGGGCCGAGGTAAACTGAGAGAGGACCTGGACTGGTATTCACTCACTCTTTTACTTGACTCATGGTCATGCAGGCTGACATTCTGTATTTCTCTCTTTTTCAGCAGAAATGTTTCCTCTATCCCTCCGTCCGGCCTTCCACACTGTCTCATTCTTTCTTCTTCTCTTCCTCGTTCCTCTCTTCGCATCCCCCTCTGTCTAACTAACTCGCCCTACTATCACTCCCTACTTCTCTATCCTCCCCCCTCCCCCTCTGGGGCATCCATTATCAAAACGAGGAATGTTATCACAACATGAAATTTAATAGGTTTTTGTTGTGGTGGAATAAAAAATAAGGGTTAGTGTGAATTAAGGTGGATGGGGAATCTTCATAGCACCCCAGTGAGAGAGAGAGAGAGAGAGAGAGAGAGACAGAGAGACAGAGAGACAGAGAGAGAGAAGCAGTGTAGTAGCTGCAGGAGTAACTATATTATCCAGAATTACAGGTGAAATTGGTTTGATTCTCACCAAGGCAGAAAACGTCGGATCCCATTAAAATCTTATGAGGCTGTGGCTGGGGGATATTTACTGTTAAACCATACATTTAGATGCATTACCCACCTACTACCAAACACACACACACACACACACACACACACACACACACACACACACACACACACACACACACACACACACACACACACACACACACACACACACA
>JACXGI010003319.1:0-20229 GCA_016801175.1 Esox masquinongy | reverse complement strand
GGCACTAGCTACATGAGGGACTGTTTGTTTTTGAGTTATAGCTTTGTGTTAATTCAGCGGTGTACTAGACACCTCTTGGCTGAAGCTGTGTCACAAATGGGGCACCCTAATCCCTACATATTCACGGTGGGCCCGGGTCAAAAGTAGCTCACTAAATCGCAGACATGGTGCAATTCAGGACGTTGTCTAAGTATAAATCTACACCTCTTGATAATTGCGGAGCACCTAGGGAAGCTGGCAGCAACCATCTGTGAAGAACAGAGTCAGTAATGTCATAGTTAAAAGCTCTTCTGAGACCTGAGGTGAGATCAACATGGCTTCTGTGTGCAGTGAACATGTTACTTAGCAACAATTAGAGTTGAGTGATTTGAATGAACATTCCAAATGTTTCAGTGAAACATCAAAAACCAAATTTCTGGAAGGATAGGTTTGACATTTAAACAGGATAAAAGGAATAGTTTGACCTAATTTAATATTTTGGTGAAATTCTCTTTACCCTGAGTTGTTCTTCAAGGCTCATGTAGTCATTTTTCACAACAAGCCATTTTTCACCTCTGTCCCAACCTGGAATCAGCCTTCTTAGCATCATCCAAATTCATGAATTGAAACTGTGTGTCCTGAGCCACAAAGGAAAATCATATTTGTAGATTATAATATATAGATCATTGTCCTGTAATACATTTATTGCATACTGGATCATATGGGTTAAAAATGATTTTTTGTTTCTCATATATAAACAATTCTAGGTGAAAGCTAAAGGACATTGCTTTCAGCACTAGTGAGACTACTACTTTACTCAGATTACAGATTGCCCTTACAGATTGTCCTTTGGCTTGATTGATGAATGCAGTCATAGCAAAACAGTAAAAAACTGTGAAAAAGTGCTGCCAACTTCTAACAGCTATTATGCAGGTCAACCATCTCAACAGGGGTGGACAGTCAGCTTGACGTCTGAAAGACGGATGTGTCAAAGGACTGGATGTTTCCAGCATGCTTGGGGTAGAGCTGAAGGGTTGGAGTACTTACAGACATCGCCATGGCCCTGTAGACTGATGACAAAGTGAGTGCTCCCACACATGCGCTGACCCGCGTAACTTCCTAGTTGGCTGATAATGTGGCAGAAACAAGTAGAACAGACTGACGTGGACATCTGGCGGATGCTGCGATCGCCACCTCTGCAGAATTCATTGGGAGTTACTGCAATGATGTAGGAAAGTAGTTACAATTGGACTAGATGAAATTGGGGAAGCAAAAAAAAGCGTATATAATGGTACTGTATAAAAAAATTTAACTGAGTATGTATTTGTTTTAGGGGTGCAATAGATATCACAGTGAGAGGACTGGGAGTCTTAATTTAAAAATCCATGCACTCAGATGATGAGCCAGCAGGGATAGGAGAAATATTCAGGTTGAAACAGTCTTTGGGGAGAACACTAAGACCCCCACCCCTTCCCTGCACCCAGTTGGAGCTGTTTCATTCATAAATCAATAGGTGCAAATCACTATTTCTATTCTACGTTTCCGTTAACCGAAGACTCTTGTTTGTTAGAGACCGAATTCAGCACTGCCAGTCATAAAAGTCCCTAGTGTTGCTGAACATTGCCTTTTTTAACTGGCACCAGATAGTCAGATTCTGTACAGCAGAGTGGATAAAGAAGGAGATATACAATACGGAGTGGAGATTTTTGGCACGTAAAAATATTTCCTACCACCTCGCCGTTGGTATTTCCGGAGGATTCCAGGTTGAAGAATTTTTTTTAAGGCTCCTTACTTAGGGTTTGTTTTATGTTCAGAAAACTATGATGGAATCTTCATAAATTATGCAAGTCTCCCCTCCTGTGATTTCTAACCCTTAGAAGACCTCCAGGAGACGATTGGTGAAACTCTTTAAACCAGCTAAATGTAGAATTTTTTACATTGTATTATCAGAAAAGGTTCATAGTATATCAGTTATAGTGGATTGATAGTGTTTCACTACATTTCCTCATCAGAAATGATGAGGATGTACAGTATCTTGTAAGGAAAGTTTATTCTATAATACAGAATTTCTATTGGCCAACAGAAGGCGCCCAGCTTCTCTTCCATCAACTTCACAAAGCCCTGTGATTATTTCCCCTCAACAAACAATGGCAGATGACAAAAAGCGAAATCTCTCATTTCCTGGTTGCTTAAATTGTACACAGTTCACTCAATTTCTGTTATGAGAAAACATGCAATAAATAGTGTTGGGAATAATTGTGACATCTGAATTGCTTTTGTATATATTTTCAAAAGGTAGTGTGTATATACTGTATACATACATATATATGGTATATACACACTACCGTTCAAAAGTTTGGGATCACTTAGAAATTTGCTTGTTTTCAAAAGAATGCAAATGTTTTAGTCCATTAAAATAAAAATGATTAGAAATACAAGGTAGACATTGCTAATGTTGTAAATTACGATTGTAGCTGGAATATCTACACAGGCATAAAGAGGCCCATTATCCTGTTTTCCAATAGCATGTTGTGTTTACTAATCTTATCATTTTAAAAGGCAAATTGATCATTAGAAAATCATTTTGCAATTATGTTAGCACAGTAGAAAACTGTTGTGCTCAATGAATAAGCAATAAAACTGTCCATTAGACTGGATGAGTATCTGGAGCATCAGAAATTGTGGATTTGATTACAGGCTCAAAATGGCCAGAAACAAAAACGTTTCTCTCATCCATCATCAGTCTGTTCTTGTTCTGAAAAATGACATCTATTCCATGTGCGAAATTGCCAAGAAACTGAAGATCTTGTACCTTGTACAACTCTGTCTACTACTCCCTTCACAGTGCAAAATGGCTCCAACCAGAATAGAAAGAGGAGTGAGAGGCCTTGGTGCACAACTGAGCAAGAGGAAAAATACATTAGAGAGAAACAGATGCCTCATAGGTCCTCAACTGGCAGCTTCATTTAATAATACCTGCAAAACACCAGTCTCAACATCAGCAGTGAAGAGGCGATTCCCGGGATGCTGGCCTTCTAGGCAGAGTTGCAAAGAAAAAGCCATAGGTTGTAATTGCTTCAAATGGAGGATTCTTAAATGATAGCAAATAGTTTGAAGGACACAATTACTATTTCAATTAAAAATCATTATTTCTAACCTTGTAAATGACTATATATTCATTTTGCAAAATTTCCTATTCAAACTAATTTAATGTATACCACTGTTCAAAAGTTTGGGGTCACTTACAAATGTGCTTGTTTTTCATGAAAACGTAAATGAAATTAGTTTGAATAGGAAATATAACAAAATTGACCAAAAGTGCTGGAATGTTTTCATGTAAATAGTTGTTGGTGCAATTCCGCAAACTTACACTAGTCACAAGCAAATTATGGATATATTGGTTAATTCTGGAATTCCATGCAGGTTTTCAAAAAAAACCCAGCTATCTCTACTTTTTTAATGACAGAAAAGTCAAATTTGTTGTCCAGAAATGTTAGTTAAAACAGTTAACACTCCATCGGCATAGATATTTTAGGGCATTTTATAAGGATCCGGATGATAATCCTCTAACCAATGGCTACTCTTCCTACAATCCAACGGTAATACATTAAATCAAATTAAAACTATAAGCTGTGCATGTTTTGGACACTGTTCACCCTGCTCTCCAATACGAGGGGATGAGAATAGACTACTAAAATATCTAAGGCACCAGGCACACAAATCCAATCTCAAATTCAGGCAAGAGATGACAATATTAACAATGCAGGACCCTTATTTATTATAATGTAACATAGGACAATTTCAGAATATAATTTCACAGCAGTAATGCGTGAAATGCTTAATAAAATTGGATAGAAACTCAAACACAGTATAACATGTATATAGTTTATTGCAATTATTGCATACAGTATGTTTTTTGTACTAGCACTTACAAAAAAAAAAATCACTTCTGTTTTGGCTATATGGTAGCTGCCTCATGACTCTAGTGTCTGTTGTGCTTTTAACCAAGATCTAAGATATACCACTTCATTAAACAGTTCCCACAGGATAACACCAGCATGCCAATATGATAATGCTGTCATTATACTTCTTATTTCAAATATATTTATAATACTTATACTCACAGCGGCATGTGCGTACAAGCGGCCAGCTGCCTAGACAGGTTGGCTTGCTCTTACAGTTGGTTCCCTAGGCCAAGATAAGGGCCAGACAGGCTGAGGAACCCTAGCAGACAGACATCTACGGCTGCTTTCATTCATTATGCAGTCACACATCATACCTCAGTGACTTCACCATATGCCACTGCACTTATTGTGTGTGTGGGTCCATAAATGTCTCTCTGTTCTGCACACTGGTTCTAGTTATATGTCTGGAGCCAGGTCCAGGTGCCCGGGGCTGGTTGGGAATCTCATGTGATGTATAGGCCCAATACCTTTGCGTAACATTTGTTTATGAGGGGGATGGAAAATCCGTATTTGTGAATAAACATCTTGCTCTCAGCAAAATCCACTGTCTGAGTGTTTTTTTTAATAATATTTTGAAGTGGTTAAAAGGTTGATTCAAGGAAGCGAAGTGCTTCGACTTGTTTTAACTGATAAACGGCTATTCAAAATCCACTTGTCAGTGCGGATTAACCACAGGTCCTGTTGTTGTATCATGAAATGAACAGTTCCTTTATGTCTAATTTAAGATCTCCAATCTTTTATTTTATCATCACTCTGTCTCTCTCTGTCAGCCATGTGAATCCATTTAGCAGCTTATCAAATTGCCAATACAGCCACAGGCTTAATGTATAATGGCTTTAACCTGTCCTTCTGGGCATGTGGAATACACCCGTATCATCTAAAGCAGAGAATAGCTAAAACTACCAACATGGCTTACAATTTCAGATACTGTGTTACGCATTTTAAGTGATACCAGTAGACAATGTATCCGAGTCAAAGCATACACCAGATTTAGTACATGCCTTTTACAACTCTGTTTCCAAAAAAGTTGGGCTGCTGTGTAAAATGTAAAAACAGAATGCAATGATGGGCAAATCATTTATACCATATATTCAATAGAAAACAATACCAAGACAACATATCAGATGTTAAAACTGAGAAATGTTGTTTCTTGGAAAAATACTCTGTTTGGGAACAGAGGAGACCAATTGCGGTAGTTCTGAAAGTGGAATGTTGTCCAATTCTTGCTTGATAAATTACATTCCACTTGTACTATTTTCAATTAAATATATGGATAAATGTTTTGCACATCACTGCATTCTGTTTGTTTGCATTTTACAACTTTTTTGGAAACAGGGTTGTAGTACAAATCCAACCCTTGAAATGTGGGTAATGTAGAAAAAGAATGAGAGAAAAATTGGGGTTGCAGCATTACAGGCAACACATTTAATTTTGTTAATCTTAGTGTTACGAACCCTGTGGCTCTAGCAGTCTAGGGTGGATGGTACAGAGACCCGTAACATAAAACTCATGCAAAGTGGTGTAGTGTACAGGAACAGTGAGAACAAACGACACAGACAACTAAAGCTACCATCAAACATAAAACATTTATTATAAACATACAGTAAAGGGATTAGGGAAAAGGGGCTGTCCAGGACCCAAGAAATGAAATAATATAGTCCAAACACCCCTAAACTGAACTTGCCTGCCTCAAGAACCGCTTAGCTGACTTCTAACCAATACAAAAATACAGTGGGTGGTCCGCTCAGTTCTAACTAGTGTTTTTAGACAAAGTTTTCCTGCTGGTTGTGTATGCCCAAGGGCGACTTGCTAAAAAAACCTTTTCCCAGGGACACAGGGATAAACAAAACACACAGGTTGAACAAGGACTAAACAGCACACAGCAAACAATTGACAAGACAACACCAAACAAAACACCACAGCAATACATACTCACATGAAACAGGACAAAGTGAGATGTATGTGCTAACCTAAGTGATGTATGAATGAACAAAGTGTCTGTCTATCAAAAAGGATATGTATCTCAAGAGTGTCTATGTCCATGTGGGGTAAAGCAAAACAGACTCTCCGGGAGAACCAACTGACTGGGTTTTTAAACCAGGGATGTGTGATGCGATTGGGTAATGGAAAAAGGAACAGGTGGTGCAGTTAGGAGGGGTGTCCACTGATTGGTCCACCTCAGCAGTCAGGCGATGCACTCATGACTGCCAGGTGGGAAACACCAATGAGCACAATCAGGAACATAAAGGACACCTGGGGAAACGGCAGAAAGGGAAAAACACAAATGCACATACAGGGTACCTGCATGCGTAACACTTAGCAACATTTAATTGTCATGCTTGCAAGTTGTGTTCCCATCGGCTGCAGTCGTTGCTCCTATAGAAAGACAATAGATGATCGGGTAGAGAAGGAGGGTTATGTTGGAGTTTCACTTGCTGAAACATGTCTTGTAGGCAGATCTGCTCCGAAGGCAAAACTGAATGTGATTGGTTGACTCAGTGGAGTGAGCAGAGCTTGCAAGCTCTAAGTAGACACTTGACCATGGTTAATGCTTGTCCCTACCCTGAACCCTAATCTTACCCTCACCCAAACCATTTCTGAATTAAACCTCTATTGAGTGATTTTGAATGTGAGCTAAGATATGTGTCAACCAATCAAATTAATTTCCTCTTTCGGGGCAGAGCTGCCTCCAAGACATGTTTCAGTACTGTAATATCCTTAAACCCGTCCCGTGGAGGTCCTGGAGAGCATGGCATGAAATACAGATCAGAAAGTTGCCCTCTCTTGTGCAAAGACACAAAGGCTGCAACCGTTTGCCCCTTTTCAGTGGATATAAAACAAGAAACCAGGCAAGCCTAGATCAGCTGGCCAGCGAATGTTGTTGCCCTGGCCAGATTCGATCTGCGGTGTCTTACGTGACAGACTGTCTTTAACCACTACGCAATTTAAACAGCGGGTGTTGTTGCACGTTATATGTGTGTAGAGAGTGGCGTCTGTTCACTTCATGCATTGTCAATCCAATTAGTCGAAACTCCATGGTTATCGAAACTAGTTCCCTACATTATCTATTTACATCCACACCAACAACAGGTATAACAGGATCACAACACTACATTCAATGCGTTAAATTAGAAAGAGATTACTGTAGGTGGCTAGCTAATAGCCATACAGTACCTATAATGAAAATGACTCCAATCACAATGTCAGTCAGGTACTCACTCTATTTTTGGCCGGCTCCACAAACGCCAGTGTTTCTCAACCCTGCTCCTGGGCGCCCCCCTGCCCTGCATGTTTTAGATCTCTACCTGCTCTGTCACACCTGATTCAAATGATCAGCTCATTATCAAGTCCTTCATGAGCTACATCACGGATGCTTCTTAGGCTGAAGGATACTGTGTCCATAGCACATTTTAAAAAGTGTCTGACTGAGCATTTTACAGTGTGTTGTACTTGCTGTTTTTAATTGTTTTATATCAGTTTTAAAACCTTTTCTTATTCATGTTTTTATTGTTTGTTGTTGTAATATAGGGCACTACTGTAAATGAGGCCTCGGTCTCAGCTGTTTTTTCCCCTGTAAAAATAAAAAATAAAAAAAATGTTAGGGCAGGGAGAGATCAAAAACATGCAGGGCAGGGGGGTGTCCAGGAGCAGGGTTGAGGAACACTGACTTACACAGTCCGGCAAAAAAAATGTATGGGTAAAATAAAATACCACATTTGTCCAATGTCAAAATTGTAGTTTAGTTGGCCTGTGAAGTGTTTATTTGTTAATTGCCATACCATGTTTTTAGGTAATCCAAAGAAATATTTGTGGTGCCATTTATTGACAATTTCTTCACCACTCTAAATCTTTTAAGCACTCCTGTTTCCGTGCGGACCCTTTAAAGTGTAATCCACAGCACCGAACCTTGTTGTAGTTAGCAGTAGGACCATGTTGGGGCTTCAAGGGTTAAAACAGCAACATAACATGTGGATGTAATCTGGAGTTTGTAGACAGGGGAGTCATCAGTGTTTGTGAGGAGCAGATGGACGAAAAAGCTGGAGGCAGTGGGAGACGGGGGGGGGGAAGGGAGAGAGAGGGTAGGGGTGGGAAGTAGGGAGGGGCTGGAGCCTGTTAAGAGATGTACCCAAATAGCTATGTATTTGTGCCATGATGGCATCTGTGATAGTATTGCCAGAGCCTTTGAAGCAATCTCTATTTTGAAGTAGCGAATTTACTTTTACAACATCCATGAGTCTGCTAATGTATAGGGTGCCTACTGCCACCTGGAGCGCATGGTTTGAACACGTTAAAAAGGCAAGGTTAGCTTATACTCTGACTGCTGCAGTTCTGGAATGCTTGCTTACAATTATACAGAGACCTCTATTATTGTCTATGCATGATGGCCTCTAGCATTCTTAATGATGTAGGCCTCTACCCTTCTCTATGGATGGAGGCCTCTACCCTTCTCTATGGATGGAGGCCTCTATCATTCTCTATGGATGTAGGCCTCTATAGTACTCTGTGGATGGGGGGAATAGACTGAAAGAAACAAGGAGAGCTCCACCGGTCTCTTACAGCACCAAGACACACAATCTCTCCCACCACTCTCTATCCCATCTCTCTCTCCACACGCTTATCTGTCCCTCCTCTCTCTGTCCCATCTTTCTCTCTCCACCACCTTATCTCTCCCTCCTCTCCACCTTCTCCTTCCCATTCATCACTACACACTATATTCTCTCCCTCAGGTTCACCTCTGTGTGATGATATGAGCAGTGAATGAAAATTATTTATTTTTAATAACTTTCCAAATTTGGGGCATTCCCAGCCATGAATTATATATGCATTGCATATTATTTTAAATACGTTGATGTAGTTTCTGCCGTACAACTATGCATGTTTATATATGCACGCACGCACGCGCGCGCGCGCAATCAAAGTACTCTCAATGAGGACACAGTAGACCAATAGTAAACACATTTACTTTGAGGAAAAGGTGTAATGATTGTTATTAAAAAAAAAAATTATTATACTTTTGCTATGACTGCGCAGTCAGAGATAGATAGTCAGAGAGCGAGAGAGAGAGAGAGAGTCAAAGAGAGGGACAGTAATGAAGTGAGAGAGTGAAAGAATGAATGAGCGATAACCCAAAAAGCCCCAGCAGAGCCCCAGGATAGCATTACAGGTAGACCCAACCAAATCATGACAACTGCTACACACCTAAAATAATCAATAAAAATAAAAACCTGAGCAAATTGAAATTCTACCTTGTCCTAAACAGGGCAGTGGCAGAATACCTATCCACTCTGACAGGTCCAAAATAATAATAATAGAAAACACAAATCTGTACAAACTCAGTCAGCATGGCTTGGTGAAGACAGACTCTGTACACACTGGCCCCAAAATGAGGGGGAAACAGAGATGCACTTTCTAACATCTGGCAAAATGTACGAACACATTAGAGATACTAACATTTTACAGACCCACTAATCATTTGAAACAAAGTGAAACGTTGGTAAACATTGTACTGTATCCATTAGGCACAATGTGCAGTATTTCAGGACCAATCCATCATTATATACATGTTGTTCTTTTTATTTAATTTTCCTTGCCATTCACTGCTGTAACTGTTTGTGCATTATCAAACACCATTAGAACAATATTTTTTAATTTACTTTTTTGTTTGGTTTTCACATCTGTTTATTATACCTTGCTTATTTTCCACTTGCAATGTTAACATATACTTCCCATGGCAATATAGCTGTTACACTGAATTGAGTGATGGGAAACAGAGAAATAGAAAGAAAGGTAGAGAGACACACATAAAGACAGGATAAAAGAAGGGACGTCAGCAGACTCGTAGGAGACTTGGGCTGATCGTTGTGGGCTGAGCGGATGGTGCGGGTGTAGTTCGGGTGGGGGTTGCGGGGTATACATACAGTACAACTTCGCGTAATTGAAAGGAAGCACGGGCTGTGAAAACAAAGCACTCAAATGCACAAATACATCACTTATATGGGATTATTGGATAACAATCCACAACACCTTACAGTTGAGTTGTGGTAATCATTGTTGTCGGGAATGAATCATTCTATGCTCCACACAAAGCTGTGTCCTGGCGTGACTGACGCGGTTCACTCTCCAGACGTGTTGTCCTGTTGATGGAACGCTGCGTCACTGAAAACACGCTTCATACCTGTGTTGAACAGTTAGAGATGGACAGAGACATGGAGAGAGAGAGGAATGGGGAGAGAGAGATGGAGGGATGAAGAAAGAGATGGCGAGAGCAAGATATGGAAATATAGATGGAGAGAGATAAAGATGGAAACAGATTTAAAAATTGGGGATGAAATATAGGCTCAAGGATTGTATTTCTGTGAAGAGAAGAGTGGCATTAAAAACAATCGTGTTCACTACACAGGTAGTAGTTCATAACACAGTGCTAGGACACGGCACAGGTACTATGATACTACACAGTGCTAGGACACTACAAAGGTACTATGATACTACAGAGTGCTAGGACACTACACAGGTACTATGATACTACACAGTGCTAGGACACTACACAGGTACTATGATACTACACAGTGCTAGGACACTACAAAGGTACTATGATACTACAAGGTGCTAGGACACTACACAGGTACTAGGACAATAAACAGGTACTATGACACTACACAACTACTATGACACTACACAGTGCTAAGACACTACACATGTACTAGGACAATACAAAGGTACATTTGGGAAAAGAACGTTGTTAATCCTCAGAAGAGGGAAGGGGAAGACCTAGGAGGTAAATTGGGAGCAGCCCCTCCTGTGTCTGCCGTTACTTGTTTAGAAATGCACAAACACACACACACAAACACACACTAACATAGAGATGCTTATGGCTGCCAGTTGGCCTCCACGTCTTGTATGAGAAGAGACGTGTGTGTGTGTACATGTTTTTGTGTGTGACTACAATCATTAGCCTCCGTAATCATCCACTATGGCGCTACACTGCTGCGCTGCCGCCAAACGTCTTAGATCAACCAAATGACCCTGCTGACAACCACTGTCTCTGGTTGGTTCTGACAAATAGACCCCTATTCCCTATATAGTGTACTTTCACCAGGGCCCATTGGGAATAAGGTGCTATTTAGGAAGGAGGCTCTGCTTTCCTTTATTTCTTCCCACACATCCTTGACTGTGTGACTGGATTGTAAGCAGAGTCATCAGCAGGTGGAACAATCAGCAAGCGGAGCAATCAGCAGGCAGGGCGTTACTGTTTTGATGGGATGGCAGGTGGAGCGTTGGTCTTCTGATGGAATGACAGGTGGAGCATTGGTTTTCTAAATCATATGGCAGGTGGAGTGTTGGTTTTCTTAATCAAATGGCAGGTGGAGTGTTGGTCTTCTGATGGGATGGGAGGTACTGGAACTGGTTTGCAGAATAAAAAATTGAAACAAAATACAAGTATATCCTACAAAAATGGTGACAGAGAGGCTTAAAGAAGACATTGTGGGTGTGTCTCAAATAGCACCCTATCGTCTGTGTAGCCTGGTGCGCGTTTGACCTGAAAAGGTATGTGTTTCCATTGGTAATCATCCATAACAGCACAGTGTGAGCAATAAGACAACATAAACCCTGTTTGTTACAGTCCTGTAGAGATAACAGCACCATAACAACTGCCCGTAGCTGCCTATCGGTTTTAATAGCGCCTGATTTCATTCAGAAGATATTCCAGTGGATTTGTAGAACTGTTTTATATACTCCGTAAGCTTATATGTAGTTTGATTGGGTTTTTGTCACAAAAATGACAAATTTAATGTCTGTCTCCCTCCAGCTACTAGGTTTTACAGTCATTATAGTATTTATAGCACAACGCTGTGTTTCTAAGGGCAACACACCACTCTCATTTTTGTACTTTCTTTCTAAACGAGCTGAGAAATTACTCTATAAAAACTGAAGATGCAACCAATTTGAAATATGCATCATTCTTCTTAGGAATCTGTTGTGGTTGTGAACTCATTATGGTGTTTCTCTCTGTGTCCTCAATGGATCCTCCTATGCCCTATACAGTGCACTTCATTTGATCGGGACGTTCGTCAAAACAAGTGTCCATGGTGAAATATAGTGCACTATATATGGAACAGTGTGCCATTTCGGACACATCCTCTGTGAGTAAGGAATACCCGAGGCGATAATCAAGCTACCAAAAAATCACTTTTTGTTCCATGTTTTATTTTCAATTAATTTCTCATTTTCTTCTAAAAGTTAGAATGCAATTGGAGCAGTTTTGGAGCTAACATCTGTCCTCATCACTTTCAATAAGACTGAGCTATCAGGCATGTAATCACAAAATCATCATGTGATGTCAGTCAGATTGTATTAGAAAGAATGCAGCTCAATTGTCACGTTGTGGACCATGATTAAGTCCTACACAGTACCATATGCCCTTCATAGCGCACTACTTTTAACCAGAGCCAGTAGTTCTCTCAAGTAGGGAATAGGGTGGCATTAGGAACCCATGGTCTCTATTAAGCTCATTTCCTTGCTTGAGAAACTGTTGAAACTTCCTGACTTCTGTTTCTGTCTGGTCAAACAGATGGTGATGCGGTGCTGACTACTCAAAGCATTCCGTCTTCGAAACCAATATCCAGGGTGTCCACCCACTCTGCCAAGAGTGGGTGAAAAGGCGCTTTGGTTATTAAATTTAGCTTCCTTACATATAAAATAGATTTCTCAGTATTATGAGGGAGTCAGAACACCCCATGAAGACTGTTTTTTTTTGTTTGAACTTATGGATATTTGATTTTTATTGCAACATTATTGACAGTTAAGCATAACCTTACAGCAAAAAGAACACAGAAAAATGTTGCAATCATGAGGTATGGAATAAAGCATCAAGCTTAAGGGTCTTTTGCAATTTATTCCAGCCTTAGACAGCCACTAAAATGAACAACAACCAAAAAAAGTGAGATATCCACTGGAGCACAGGTTACTATTAGATTAGCCGATGTTAACGGTATAATTTGTTTTTTAGCATTTAAGACCTCATTGTCCACTTACTTTGGAATTCCACAGAGCCTAGTTCTCAATGCTAATACAGTGTTGACACCACATTTTAGTATTATGCCATTTTATCTGGATTTCAATATGAGTAGCCATGCAGCCTGTGTAGACAAGCCAGTGATGACAAGGCTACTGGTCATTGGGGGAAACAAAACTGAATGAAGCATGGCTAAAGTAGCTACTCTGTTATCTTCAGATGAACTTTGTGTGGAGACTGTTTAGAACACGTTTTGGGTTTTAGGACAAAATGTGGTCTAACATATAAAAACAAAATATCCCTTTAAAGATTGAGGTACGGGGACATATATCTGAAAGGGACTTGTAAATAGGTTGGTACCAGTGAGTCTGGCAATTTTGATGTAGCAATGGCCAATTAACCAGAGTGTAAGTCATAGTGATGAGTGTTTAAAGTGGTGCTGATGACAAAGAGGATGGTAGGGGGTTAATTACATGTACATTAAGAAGGTTATCAGCAATCAAACTATAGACTACGTAGCCCAAGTCGCTGACTGGCAGTGTGGGTGATGTATGCCTTGTTGTGTAACAATAAACCAACTCTAGATTTAACTTTAGACAGAAAGTGGGTGATACTGGTATTGAATGGGAGTGAACAGTCAAGCCTTTTACCAAGATATTTGTAGGTGTCGACATAATATCAGACCCATTCAGGGAGAGGATAAATTATGTCACAAGGGAAGTATGAGTTTTAGCCAGGGGTTAAGTAACAGTGGGATTCAGTGGGAGGGGTTTTAGTGAAAGGGGGGTTTAGTAACAGGGGGTTTCAGTGGGAGGGGTTTTAGTGAAAGGGAGTTTTAGTAACAGGGGGTTACAGTGGGAGGGATTTTAGTGAAAGGGAGTTTTGGTAACAGGGGGTTTCAGTGGGAGGGGTTTTAGTAAAAGGGGGGTTTACTAACAGGGGTTTCAGTGGGAGGGGTTTTAGTGAAAGGGGGTTTTAGTACCGGGGGTTTTAGTCACAGGGGCCACCAGATACTGTCTGTGAACATCATGGAGAGTTAAGCAGGTATGCCTACATGCATTTATTTCTGTAACAAGGGTAATGGTTGTATCTATTTGTCCATTGTTAAATATGTGTATTTTGTATTCACTGACTGCTGGAATAATTAAACACATTTGCAACTTTTCTTATGAAAACATGTTGCTGTTCTGTGAAAAAAAAATACACTTAATGTGATTTTTTTAGTTATTTTCATAACGTGGGTATAAAATAGCAATCCAGCTACAAAGGCAAGAAAATGACTCAACATTCTATAGATCTATTTAAAGAGTTCAGCAGTGTTCACAGTTCACAGTTTCCAAAGTTGCTGGCATGTCATTTAGCCTTGATTCTAAAGCTGAACAGTAAAGCCACTAATGAACTACTTTGCTTACCATCAAGGCCGCGGCCAGTTATCCTGCACCCCCTGAAAAGATGTATGTCTGGCCCCCTCATTTATTGACAACATAGACAGTTTAATGATCAGTTGCCCCCCCCAAGCCATGGCCCCCCTGAATCCTGTCCACGTTTCCCCACGTTAGCTACAGCCCTGTGAACTATTTGTTCGTTTTTTTACGTCACTTTTGCTAATTGTGCTTTAAGATTTTAATGAAAGGCTCTATAAAAGTTCAATATATCATTGCTATTAATAAACATACTATGATAGAATTGTAAGATTTAGTCAAAAGAGTTGTGTTTTTACTTGACACCCGACAATACAGTAGATGTTCCACAGATCACATTCTAGCCTATCCTCTCCAGACAATGACCTAATGTATAAACGTGTTCAGTTACAGGCCCACCTCATCACTAGCATAGGCTTACAGTATCAATGCTACAGCCTCAACATAGGACTTTGTGTATTTACATTGTATACATTGATGTTTTTAATGGCAAATTATTATTATTAACAGTGCTCTCTTGAAAATCCTGTGGAACTCAAAACAAAGTGATTTAAATGTAATGTTGCAGTCTGCAGGGATGGTTTCCTGGACAACCGTGATGGTACAGTATCCACATAAACCATGTTGACAGTGGGACGGGTGCTGAGCATGTTGATGGATGGGAGAGGTACTAGGGGGTTATTATAGTTGAAGTGGCTTGCTTGCCTCTCAGAGCAATACACACAGACACGCACACAAACAAACACACACACACATATAAACACACACACATATAAACACACACACACACACACACACACACACACAAACACACACAAACACACACAAACACACACACATACTTATCAGGGAAGCTGTGGAAGTTATTCTGGGGTGGAAGGGGTTCACATGCCCTGAGGTGAAATTCACACCTGCAGTATTACCTACGTGGTGACTTTGATATCAGGGAATAACAGGATCTCTCTCTTTCGCCTTCTCTCTCTCTTTTTATCTTTCTCCATCCTTCTGTCTACCTCTCTATGTCTCACTCTCTCTTGTTTTTCTTTCTCTATTGCTCTTCCTTCCTCTCGTTTTTCTCTATCCGTCTCATTCTCCGTCTGTCTCTATTTTGTCTTTCCTTTCTCTCTCTGTTACAATCCATCTCCTTCTCAAACACATACATACACAAGTTGTGCACATGTTCCCTCTCTGCCTTTGTTTTCTCACTTTATTTTCTCTTTCTCTCTTTCTTTAATACTGTGTCTGTTAGTGTTCATCTGTCTCACTCTCCGTCTCTAATCCTGGTGTTTCATATCTACAGAGAGTGAAAGACTGCTTGAATTGGGGGAACTGTAAACACGAAGACAAATCATACATAAACAAACAAATGTTAATATTTCACAAATTGTAGTGTCACACATTTAATCCTCATAAATAATTTGTGCTGCAGCAAGATGCACATCCAGTTTACAAATGAAGTCTAATTAATATTTATCCTTGATGAGGAATTTGAAGACAGTGTTTTCAAAGAGATGGAAATGCTGGGGTTCCGGAGGAAGCTCTCTCACACAGAGGCACTCAGAGCTGATGGCAGATCTGACTAGAGACAGAGAAGATAGAAGAACAATAACAGCAGTTCTGGATCCTGATCACACACTATTTAATATGCCGTGCACTACGTGTCACCTGAGTCCTATGGGAGCTAGGGCACTACATAGAGAGGGCGCCATTTGGCACACACTCTGGGTCGTTTTCCATCACATTCTCCCTTGGCCAGACACCCTCCTCCACCGGCCCCCACCCACGCCCCCACCCATTCCCCCATCCAAGCCCTGTTAACGCTGTCTGCTTTCCAAATAGCACCACGTTCCCTGTAAAGTCCACTAGCTGTCCAGGTCAAATGTGATGCACTACTTATGAAATAGGATTCCAGACTGGTGGCACAGTCTTTTCCTACCTCTCGTTAAGCCGTGGAGCATCAGACTAATTAAGAAAAATTAAATGTTTCTGTTTTTTAGGCAGTTGTGTAATGGGTAATATGATGCCAAGAATACAGCTAATTAAGTCCAGGGGAAGGCCTCACACACACAGTGAGTTAATAGTGACTGTGTATGTTTTCATTATGATTTTTAGGAATTTATTTGGGGCAAAATAAAAAGGCATGAGTGTGTTTATGGGTGTGTGGGTGTCTGCTTGCGTGGCTGTGTGTGTGTCTCACATGTGTAAAACCTATCCTGAGACCTTGATAGAGGAGGATAACTGAAGGTCGTTCACTTCTAGATGAGATGTTGCTTGTTGCGGGAGATCAGTCTGTTGATTAATGTGATGACTGATATGAAGTGAGCTACTTCAATAACAAGGCGTGAAGAACAGTTGACACCAATTGATCACCTCTGATGCACATGAAGCAGGAACAGTGTATAACTATTGACGTGTGCGTGTGTGTGTATGTGTGTGTGTATGAGAATTGACTTGTGTGGAGATTGAGTTATATGAATACTGAAATGTGTCTCGGAGAAGGTTATAAGCTATGGACTGAGCAGGCCATGCCTATCAAATGCCACCCTGTACACACACACACACACACGCACGACTACACACACACATCTGCTCCACTGTGCTATAGTGTGATAAGAGTCCGACAGTCCCAGCCTATCTTCTCTATACAGCGCAGCGCAGAAGATAAGATTCCAATATGATTCCTCTATCTGTGTGTGTGTGTGTGTGTGTGTGTGTGTGTGTGTGTGTGTGTGTGTGTGTGTGCATATGTCTCCATATCAGTCACATCAGCTATTAGGGCCTGTCCACTGACAAAAAACGGACATCATAATCATCTCTGTCTAATCCTCTGTTGTCTTCTGAACAAGGTAACATCACGCAGGCTGTGCCCCAAACACCACTCTACCACTTCCTAGTGCACTACTTCTGAACAGGGCATATAGGAACTAGGGCACTATTTGGGGACGTCTACGCAGGTCCATTTGGGGTGATAGAATTACTGCTGTTACATCAATTAGCTTCGAGTTGCCAGGCCAGCAAAAATATTTGTAGAATTCTAATACGGCACTTTACTCCAGCATTGTAGATTAATTTACACGTGAACTGGGTCAGAGGAGAAATGCTTAATGCATGAAATAGACAGACGCTGTTGTCCCAAATAACACCTTTGTTCTATACGGGGCCTGGTGGAAAGAAGTGCACTACAGTATGTAGGGACTGGGGTGTCATTTGGGACCAAGGAAGGGATGCGGTATTAGGTGTTATACGACCAGCACCGTGGTTTTAAACCCTCACTAGAATCTCTGTGATGTAACACTGTGCTCAAAACACCCTCTGGTGAAAAGGAATGAATTAATTGAAAACCACCAGTATTGAGTGTGTGTGTGTTTGTGTGTGTGTTTGTGTGCGAATACGTAATTATAGACTGTTGGCCTTACCCAATGGCACATTATGATTTGACCCAATTGGAGTGCTTTCCTGATCCACTACCTCTTCTGATCCACTGGACTAGACCTTTTTGTTCCTGGTAAGTGTGTGTGTGTGTGTGTGTGTGTGTGTGTGTGTGTGTGTGTGTGTGTGCATGCGCGGGTGTGTGTGTGTGGGTGTGTGTGTGTGCCTAGCTCTCTCTGGTATGAAGCAGGTATTGATTAGCCTATATGAGCATGTAGGTCCTGACCTTTACCACTGATCTAAAGCCCTGTCCGTCTCTCCCTCACCACACCCTGAAGAAATATAACGCAACACTCCAGAAAGCTTTCAATATCCAGAGAACTGTATCCTGATGGTGCTGTATCTTCAAAGTGCTGTATCCTGATGGTGCTGTATTCTGACAGTGCTGTATCCTGATGGTGCTGTATTCTGACAGTGTTGCATACTGATGGTGCTGTATTCTGACAGTGTTGTATCCTGATGGTGTTGTATCTTGAAAGTGCTGTATCCCCATGGTGCTGTATCCCGATGGTGTTGTATCCCGATGGTGTTGTATCCTGATGGTGTTGTATTTTGAAAGTGCTGTATCCTGATGGTGTTGTATCCTGATGGTGTTGTGTTCTGATGGTGTTGTATCCAGATGTTTTTCCATCCCGATGGTGCTGTGTCCTGATGGTGTTGTATCTTGAAATTGCTATATCCTGATAGTGTTGTATCTTGAAAGTGCTGTATCCCGATGGTGTTGTATCTTGAAAGTGCTGTATCCTGATGGTGTTGTATCCTGATGGTGTTGTATCCTGATGGTGTTGTATCCTGATGGTGTTGTATCCTGATGGTGTTGTATCCTGATGGTGTTGTATCCTGATGGTGTTGTATCTTGAAAGTGTTGTATCCTGATGGTGTTGTATCCAGATGTTTTTCCATCCCGATGGTGCTTTATCCTGGTGGTGTTGTATCTTGATGGTGTTGTGTCCTGATGGTGTTGTGTCCTGATGGTGTTGTATCCTGATGGTGTTGTATCTTGAAAGCGTTGTATCCTGATGGTGTTGTATCCAGATGTTTTTCCATCCCGATGGTGCTTTATCCTGATGGTGTTGTATCCTGATGGTGTTATGTCCTGATGGTGTTGTGTCCTGATGGTGTTGTGTCCTGATGGTGTTGTATCTTGAAAGTGCTGTATCCTGATGGTGTTGTGTCCTGATGGTTTTCCATCCAGATGGTGTTTACTGATGGTACTGTCCTGATTATATCCTGATTGTGGTGTTTGGGTGTGGGCTGGAATGTAATGTTTTGTTATAGTTACATTTTGGTTTTCAGATCTATACCGAACAGAGTTGTTTTCATGTTGTTCTGGCAGTCTGACTCCATAGTCCAAGCATGGTACTAATGGTTCTAATGTCAGTTGGCATGTTGTGAACTATCTGAAGCTTACATGGGTCCAGAGTTCTCACCTTCACACCATCAGATAGATAGGGAGGTTTTCTTATACCACAGTCCAACAGAGTAAGTTCTCTCCTTCAAAAATCTGAAAACCTTCATATAATTTTCTGGCTTTATGGTTTGTGAACTGAGCTGGATCTAAACCTACAGGTTCTATCGTCTGCAGACAGAGCTGGATCCAAACTCGCAGGTTCTATCATCTGCAGACTGAGCTGGATCCAGACTCGCAGGTTCCATCGTCTGCAGACAGAGCTGGATCCAGACTTGCAGGTTCTATCGTTTGCAGACTGAGCTGGATCCAGACCTGCAGGTCCTGTCTGTCCTCTGAAAGGTCACGTTGCTGTTCCACGTCAAAAGGTAATGGAGTTGACAGGGTTTATCTGACATGGCTTCTTACAGCCTCAGGTGAGTATGTGTGTGTGTGTGTGTGTGTGTGTGTGTGTGTGTGTGTACGCGTGCAAGTGTGTTTACGTGTGTGTGCTTTTATGTGCGTGTATGTGTTTGTGTTCTTACTGCCTCAGGGTTCTCTATGTGCGGATCTTCATGGTCTGCCTACGGAACAACAACCCAAAAAATGTGTGTTTCGCTGGCTGTGCTTTGAAGCTAAATTGCAGGCTTTCTGGTGAAATTGAATTGTTATTGCAGTGGGGCTGGAATAATGTGTCTGTGTCCTGTTCGCTGGTGGCAATGTAAGTGCATTTGTTTTACGAATTAAGACCAACTCAGTGCGTACAGGGGTAACAAAGTTATACAGAGGGGACCTTTATGCCAATGGTTGGGTGAGACTTTTAAGCACATTACTGCTACCATGTGTAGGTCAGTCGGTATAAAAGTACAGGCTTTGTTGTCGTCAATACCTTTCAGATATGAAGAAAAACTGCAACAGGTTGCAGGTATGGTATGGTGGGTGGAACAACATTATGTTGGCAGTACGGTAAGGTGGGTGGAACAACATCATGTTGGCGGTACGGTAAGGTTGGTGGAACAACGTCATGTTGGCGGT
>JACXGI010003318.1:51783-64196 GCA_016801175.1 Esox masquinongy | reverse complement strand
TGTCTTCAATATTGAACCTTTTCACAATATTCTAATATTCTGAGATACTGAATTTGGGGTTTTCATTAGTTGTCAGTTATAATCATCAAAATTAAAAGGAATAAACACTTGAAATATATCAGTCTGTGTGGAATGAATGTATACATTATACAGGTTTCACTTTTTGAATGGAATTACTGAAATAAATCAACTTTTTGATGATATTCTAATTATATGACCAGCACCCGTATGTGCCACATGTCATCAAAATCACTTGTTTCAAACTTTAAATGTTACATCTTACAGTGGAATGATAGAGATTCTACTACCAATTATGCATTTATAAATAAAACATATTACAAATCCAGCCCATAACGAGAGGTTGATTTTTCCCCCCTTTTGCACATGTCCCAGAATGCATCTTCAACTTACCTCCGTCAGCCTGGAAGTCCTTCAAAGAGACGGTCATCTTCTTGTCTTTGCCCTGGCTCCTCTTCTTCTCCTTCTTCCCTCCTGCTGTGCCTCTGGACTTGGGGGAGGGAGTGTCAGTGCTGTCGTCATCCTAACAGGAGGACATTTAAAAGAAAATCATCCGCTTTAACAGAACGCCAACAAGATAAGCTTTTGGTCAGAGACATACATGCGTAGATCTCTCTCAATGGTTCTGTGCTGGGTGTCCAGCGACATAGTGCGCCGCAATAGGACAGCGTGGTACCCGTTTGTGCTGCTCAAACTCCAGTTTACTCATCATCAGCGCCTTCTCCAGGTCTGCCTCATACAGCTCACTCGTTAACTGAATTTGTCAAAGAGACAAGGAGGAAGATAAAGGAGGGGTTCAGCTGGGGAATGTCAGAGCACTGGTACATCCGTGAGCAATACCAAGGCCCATGTCAAGGGTTGCCAGATAGGTCCTGTTCAAACATAACCCCCCATTCCCCTAATCAGGGCTCATCCCAAAGAAAGTAACATTTGTGCCGTGTCACCCTGCGGACTGACCGCACCACTAAGCAGGGATAGGTTGTTTCGGGCCACGTTCTACCTGATCGTCTCTTTGCTTCCATTGCTGCCAGCCTTCCGGGAGCATGGCTTGGTCTCCTTCTGCAGGATGGAACAGCTCATCGGCCACACTCTGCAGTGACAGGGTGGGGGGCGGGGCAGAGGACTTCTGAGGGAGCTTCTTAAAGGCAAGATTTCTTAACTGGGGACAGACAGGGGTGATAATCAGTCCACGAGCTCGGGTAAATTTGTGAAAATCAAACCTTTTAGAAGTGACATCGGGAACTTCCGGACATTGGTGTGGACAAGGCAGTTTAAATGCTTCTGCGAGTCACCTCATTGGCCTCGCTCTGTTGCTGTTCCTTCTTCTTCTTCCTCTTCTCCTTCTTCTTGTCGTTGCTCGCAGTGGATTTCCCCCCGGTTGCCTTTCCTGGCCGAGACTTTCCAGAATTCTGGCCACTTTTAGTCTTTCCTGACTCGGAATCTGTGTCTGAATCTGAGTCGACCTGGAGCAGAGCAAAGCGGGAGGCTGTGGTGTGGACGGAGATCATTGTTGACGCCATCTGTTGATCTGTGCACAACCTACATCCAATAACATAAACACAAAGACAAGAACCGTTGTACATGCACATTAAGTTAGTCAGTTGCTTTACAACCGTTCTAAACTTTCAAATATTAAACACTGCTATGCAACTAACAAACCATAATGAAGCAATGGGAAAAATAGACAACATGTGGTCAGCTAGGTCTACAATTGATCAACATACCTACTTCTGATATTTAGCTACAATACAAACGTTCACTATATAGTATATAGTGGTATGAACCTATATGGTAAAAAGAAAGTAGTGAAACATTTGAGGACAGTTCCAGTGACTTGCCAGTAAACTAGCTAAGTAGGTGTAGATTCGTACATAGTTAGCCAACTACATCACGTCCCATGCAACTTTTTAAAGGCAACTATCTCAATGGATTGCTGCTGCAGGAGTAACTCGTCCCGCACAGGCACTCGTCTTCTGCTAGCTAGCTAACTAGCGGTGTTTCTAAGTTAGGGGCAACACAACGATACACAGTGTAGTAGCTACATCTAGTAAGGTCATTGGATATCAAATACTATCGACATGTTACAAGCCTAAAGTTAGCTCATAACTACTGAAATAAACTGTCCATCCAATTGTTTTGTTTCAAACTATAAAAGTATCTCTAAGTATAAAATACCTTTGCCTAGCCAGTTAGCATTGTGATAGAACGATGCTAGCTACTTACATAAGATACACTGAAGACATACCAATTGGTGTTGTAGCTGAAACAGCTACTGTATGTTGATAGCTAACTAACGAAGATAGCTAGCTACTGTAGCTAGTAACGTTAGCCCGTATAGAGTCCATGTCAGCTAGGCTATTGTATCAAGACATACTCCAAAAAAAACTTCCAATTTGGAAATAACCCTAACCCTTAAAATATAACATATTTGTTTGCGTGAAAATAATCATTAAAATGTCATTTAAAAAACATTCACCTTGTCAAGAAGTTAGTTAGCTGCTATGTTCGATTAAACACACGTTGACCACTTTCTCTCGGCAAAGTAACTAGAAGCTAGCTAACTATGGTGGCCCAGTTGCCCAAAAATACAGGCAAAGAGATGCAGTAATGTAGTCACAGGAAATAACATGTTCACGTAATGGCTTAATTTAAACAGTAGAGGGAGACAGACGTCTACTTTTGCGCGACACCGTAGTCATTACAGCAACACTCATAATAGTCATCTTGTTACGCCTCCCTGTCTACAAATTACAATCCAGTTATATTGACCTTTGTATGCAGGTCAGTCAGTTCAGGTCAGGAGGACAAATGACAACCCGTTTTCAGTAGGCCTATCTGCGATTCCTTCAGCTGTAATTGTAATTCAACCATCCATGCTGTTATATATATATATTCATCAGGTATTTTCACAATATCCATTGTGCCAATTCGACCTTAGCTCCATTCCAGAAAGCAACGTAAGTAACTTAGCGAGTTCTCTCAAAGGAGAATTTGAGAAAACCCTGATTTGTCGGCTTCAGATAGAGAGCTTGAATTGTTGCCTGATGAGAAACCATAATAACAAATGCTGGTAACCAAATCTGCTACATACTAGTGTAAGATTAAGTCTAATCATTTTGGGATTAACAAATTCAGGTTTGGACCTGACATTTTGGGCTGGATGTGTAATGTGTTGTTTATTTGAAAATAATGTGTAAGTTAAATCACTATCATACTTCAGTTAGCCATTCAATTCCAAGTTTGGAAGCAAGTCGTTTTTATGACATGGGGCACATTAGGCACATACAGGCGCATCTAAAAAAATTAGAATATTGTGGAAAGTTAATTTTTTTCCATAATTCAAATAAAAAAGTGACACCTTATATTCTAGATTCACTACACAGAAAGTGAAACTTTTCAAGCCTTTTTTCTTTCAATCTTGATGATTAACGGCTTTCAGCTCATGGAAGTCTCAAACTATTAGAATAAAAAAATTACAATACAGAACTGTCAACCTGAGAAGATCTCTAATCAGCTAATTAACTCCCTGAGCCTTCAGTACACACAACCACAATCATTGGGAAGAAAATTGGCTACAAGTGTTGCATTCCTAGTGTCAAGACATCCCTGAACCAGAGACAACATCAGAAGCGTCTTACCCAGGCGAAGGAGAAAAAGAACTGGACCGTTGCTCAGTGGTCCAAAGTCCTCTCTTCAGATGAAAGTAAATTTTGCGTTTCATTTGGAAATCAAGGTCCCAGAGTCTGGAGGAAGAGTGGAGAGGCACAGAATCCAAGTTGCTTGAAGTCCAGTGTGAAATTTCCACAGTCAGTGATGATTTGGGGTGCCATGTCATCTGCTGGTGTTGGTCCACTGTGTTTTATCAAGTCCAGAGTCAATGCAGCCATCTATCAGGAGATTTTAGAGCACTTCATGCTTCCTGCTGCTGACAAGTTTTATGGAGATGCTGATTTCCTTTTCCAGCAGGACTTGGCACATGCCCACAGTGCCAAAACGGCTGGTAACTGGTTTGCTGTCCATGGTATTACTGTGCTTGATTGGCCAGACAACTCGCCTGACCTATACAATACTCGCCTGGAATTGTCAAGAAGAAAATGAGATGCACCAGACCCAACAAGGCAGACGAGCTGAAGACCACCATCAAAGCAACCTGGGCTTCCATATCACCTCAGCAGTGCCACAGGCTGATTGCCTCCATGCCACACCGCATT
Organism: Esox masquinongy; assembly: GCA_016801175.1. NCBI lineage: Eukaryota > Metazoa > Chordata > Actinopteri > Esociformes > Esocidae > Esox > Esox masquinongy. The sequence goes on along the minus strand of JACXGI010003318.1, from coordinate 59,967 downwards.
AATGCAGTAATTCGTGCAAAAGGAGCCTCGACCAAGTATTGAGTTCATAAATTAACATACTTAGGAAACCTTTGTAGGTGTTTTGAGTTAATTAGCTGATTAGAGCTCCTCTCAGGTCAACATTTCTGTATTATACATTTTTTATTTTTATCTAATATTTTGAGATACTGGATTTTTGATTTCCATGAGCTGTAAGCCGTAATCATCAATATTGAAACAAAAAAGGCTTGAAATGTTTCACTTTATGTGTAATGAATCTAGAATATAAGAAGGTGTCACTTTTTTATTTGAATTATGGAAAAAATGAACTTTTCCACGATATTCTAATTTTTTGAGATGCACCTGTATATGACATAAAACAATCTTCAGTGACCTTTTTTGGCTTGACCACTTTTAAAACAATGCCTGCACTGCAAAAGGAATAAAGGACTGGACCTCGAACAGATCCTTTAGAACATGAATCATTTATCTGGCCAACTTACTCAATACCCATACCTAGTACTCCGAAGTAGACCAACGTGGTTTTGCTTTGACTATACATTTACAAACTCTGTACACAGGTAGGGAAACACCTAATGCATGCATTTGTGATCTCACGTCTGGATTTGTGCAACTCACTCTTGGTGGGGGCCCCCCTCACCTGTTCAAAGAGTACTAAACAGAGTTCCACTGCTACCACCGCTGTCTGTTGTCTTTTGTTAAGTTTTGATGTTTATGTTTATCCTTTGTATGCAGTGCTGGCCCTAATATTCTGGGGGCCCTAAGCAAAATTTGATTTGGGGGGCCCGCTCTCCTCTAGTGGTCCACAGCTCACTAACAGTCCGGGGTCACCTAGCGGTTGGGGGCCATAAACGAATGCTTATGTCGCTTAAGCCTAGGGCCGGCCCTGTTTGTATGGTTTTATTCCCAGTACTGACATGTTGATAACTAATTAATTGATAAGAATGCACGTATTACTAAACTGTGTGGTTGATTCACCAAGCTCTTTTGAAGTGCATGCAGATACTGTAAGTAGCTCTGGATTAGGGTGTCTGCAAAATTACTAAAATGTAACGTAAATGTAGTAGCCTAGATTGTATATCTACAAGATTATAGGAAGTAACAATAACTTGTTGTTCCAAACTTCTACTTTGACTCCATGATGTCCATCATGTTTTCTGTCATTGTCATGAGGACCTTTTTAAATGTTGTGTGCATATGCAAGTTGCCGGATCAACCAATCTGCGCCTTACTTACCCAAATTATTTAAACAACAACCTGTGATATTACCACTGATATTAATAATGAACTGTAGTGTTATAATTCATGTGAAAGTCATAATACAATCATATGTGCTCTCCACTGATGTTTATGCAGTTTTGTTAGTTATGCATTGGAATAAAATGGTGATATTTGAGAAACATCTAAGAATTTAGAGTTTTATTAATGAGTATTCATTCCTGTTCAAATTGGGTCTAATATTTTAGTCTTCATCTTGCAGTGATTGTGGACCTTGCAACTACTTCACGTTCATCTTACCTCCGATTGCTAACTCACTTCTTGCTGTGTTTTGATGACCACCCAGGGCTAGCGTATACCGCTTAGTGTTTTGTCTGGTTGTTGAATCGCTAGGTGCCATCTCTGAGACAATCAAAAAAACAGGAGAAGAAACCGCTTGAAAAAGTCTACACAGAGTTACCTACTGAGAAGTGGTCAGTGTGAATGTGACAATCACTAATTGAGATGAGGTGCTAACTGCTCTTGCATCTAAGCACAAACCAAGCGCCTATATTTGCCTTGCCCTTAAGTCATAAAATCTCATGACATTACCACCGTTGTTTGCAAATAGCAAGTGCGGATGCTCACGGGGGAGGTTGCAGTTGAGCGGCTCGTTGATGTCGGCTGGTCTGGGTAGTGCCTGGTCTGAATTTATGTCCCAGTCCCGCCCCTGGTGGTATGACGTGGTGTAGGGCAGGCTACCTGCAACAGGTGTAATGTTTGTGAGCATGCTTGCTTCCATTAAAAGCAATATCCGAGATAGCCACTAGATGGTACCCCGTGCCTCAAAGTCTGCAATGCGCCAGGGCATCATTGTTTGATTCAAACCAAAAACCTCTTTGTGTAGGCTTTGCTATTATTTCGTAGTTGTTGTTTTTCTGGATTTTATGTGATTCAATTGATATATTTTGAACGCTGTTGTGTCCCCTAAGCGACAGGTTTAGGCCTTCTCATCCATGTAGTTGTGGACTGGTGTGTTAGACCTAATAGGTAATTAAGACTTTGTGTTGTCCTGGGGCCTGGCCGTTGTGTGTGATTTATGTATGAGCTTTATATATAAAAACAATAGGTCTGACATTTATAAACACTGCATCTGAAGTTCCATACATATGTATAAGCCTATGTGAGGGAGTCGCCGATTGGGTATAGGCTAGGATGGCTACCAGCATAATATAGGATAGGTCTGTAATGCGCGGTTGGTAAATCAAACTATTCATATAAGAGTCAACTCGAATTATTAAGCTGGATGCAGGCATGCTCTTGCAATACTATCAGCTGTTTAACCAAACTTGTCAATTGGCTGCCTGCCAACACTGCTCTCCCTTGTTCCATTAGGCGGAAGGAGGGGGCAGCTGAAGTTATGCGCATGCGCGATAGGTTGTTTTTCACAGAATCCTTGCTTAAAGTGAGCTGAGCGACGAAAGTTCCTTGTCTTTGACCAGAGACCAACGCGCAGACGGCAGACGATGACAGCATCCACTGCTGTTATTAAGCCTAAACTCAATGAATTGTTGTCAAAGAAAGCACTGATCATGCCAGCTGCTTTTGCAGGGCAAAAATAGTGATCAGTGTTAGAATACTGCATTTTTCTTATGAGATTATTTTTCATAGACTTTTATTTGTAGCTACATATTTTTCAACCATGGTGCTAGGAAAGGTAAAGAGCTTCATCATAAGCTACGACTGTCACAATGAAAGCAATGTCCCTGTTTTTGCAAGTGGGGACTCCGTCTCAGGGAGGGTCATCATCGAAGTCACCGGAGAAATTCGTGTGAAATCTCTTCAAATTTACGCAAAAGGATTTGCAAAAGTTCGTTGGACTGAATCGCGAAATGCGGGATCCAACACTGCCTACACGCAAAATTACACAGAAGAAGTGGAATATCTAAACCACACAGACATCCTAATTGGACATGAAAGAGGTAAGATAAGATGATCTACACTTTATTTGTAGATAACGAAATCAGTTTGTTTCTAATATGATCGATGTGGTCGTAGTGGGTCTTAAGGTTACTGAGAGGATGCTGTTGTGCTGTCTTACATATACGTTACTAACTGACTAATAACTAACTGAAAAGAATATAGACTGTAACGGAAAAAGATAGGTTACGATATGCGAACCAACTACAATGTGTTTATATATGATATTTGTTTCGTTTATTACATGACCATGGGTAGCCTACATCCTTGTCTTAGTTCAGGTTCTCATTGAGACACTACACTACAGAAGACTATTCTTCAATTAAATGATTTAAGATATGTTAAATTCAATCGCTATGCCACTTTATTAATCACGTAGGCGTATTCGATCGTAGGTCAAAGACGATTCAATTTGTGTAAGCTATCAACTTTGAGTGTCTGGGCTGCATGACAGTCGTCTCTATCCTTCCATCACGTTAGTCTAAATAACAATTATGAATGACAATGTTTTCTAAAACACAGCATACGAAGGTATATTGCAGACTCCGTTAACATACTTGCTTATTTTTCTAAATGTAGTTGTTACCGAACGATAATTTCAGGTTCAAGCGAGTAGCTTTTCTTAAGTTTCGAACCATTGTTCAAAGCGGTTCAATCCTGTTCAGAAACTGGATGTGTGGGGTGGTGAAGGGACTGGGATTCTCCGCGTTGATTGGCTGATGTGTTTTCCAATGACCTAATGCATTTGCAGAAAGTGACAGAAAAGCGTGCAACTTTGTATTCCGACCTTTCAGCACAATGTGAATAAGTGGCATCACCCCCCAATCGGAAAAATACAGCATTAGTTCAATTTATAATATTGCGTTAATGTATTGGTCCCTATCTTGTGGTTAGTGCACCTGTATTATTGGAAGATGCTGTATACAATATTCTGACATCAAATCAATTATGTCTAAATCCTGCACTTGAAGGGACAACACTTTATCTAATTTATGTGTATAACACGTAGGCTTGGAAGTTTTAACGTTGCTGTTACACATCACTGAACTAGGGTTGTTAACCTGTTGCTAAGGTAGCAGCCTACATCATTCAGCTAAATTTATAGAAAGGTCAACCTGAGAATTGAACTTACTTATTGAATGTGGAGTTGAAATGCATGTCACAAAGCATTTTATTAGGCTACATCATGTTCCTTGTTACTGGCTGTAAATGCATGATTCAATTTCAAGACGTTAACGTCTGTTATCTCTCTTGATGGGGAAAAGAATGTATTTGATCTGTCTCTGTATTGGGAATAATGTATGTATGTATGTTTCTAATGTTTTTTTATATTAATTGTTGAAGATGGTTTGATTAATTTTTTTTTTTAATAATGTATGCTGTTTGTGGGTATCAGTGGCTCTTAATAAAGGTTGAATTAATACAATTGCTTCCGTGTCTGCCCTCTTATTAGCGGTGTTGGTTCCTCTTTTCTGTCTGTTACATTCTTTCTCACGGGTAATGGAGTGGGTTAAATTACATATCGTTGGTCCATGCTGCAGTACACGCGTCAGGTCTTCAGGGGGCTGTCCCTGATAGCCAGCATGTTGGGTTGAGTCAGTGACTCAGTGCCGCACAGCGAATACGTAATGAGAGAGCCGGCTTGGGGAAGCTGCTCACTCCGGTTTAGGCCGGTCTTCTCCTGCTCGAGTCTGCTTTTGAGTGACAGATCGGCAGTTGTTTACCACGGCTCCGCCGCTGCAAAGGCTTGAAGGGAGTGCTGAGCTGGCAGAAACAGAGCTCCAGTTATCGCGTTGCTTTCTTATGACACACATCAGAAAACGTATCGATATTTATTTCTTACAGATTAAATCGTTCGTAATTAGTGCTCTGCAACACCAACATCCTCCTTTCCCAAACTACGAAACGAAAATTGCATAATTTACGAAAAATAATTTTTGTTCTTCCGTTTATAATTCCGAGGGAGTCACATTTCTGTGTCATTATAAAGACAATAGTCTCTTATGTTCATTTTGCCTACTGACAGTGTCGTAAAAGGGTTCTGGTTCAATACTATAAAGCTGTGTCTCTATACGGTGTTGAATTAAATGTTGTTTCCAGTAGGATCTCATTAATGGCAGCGATCATAATTTTACAATTCATATTTCTCATTTTTCTTATACGGCACTCCAGATGTCCACTAATAACAATTCGGAAGTTATACTGCGCTCTATGTCGGGGGTTATTGCTAGGTATAATCCATTATAGCTGTTGTAATTCGTTAATAGGTGACATTCTAACAGCATACGTCCCAGGTATAGTATACATGTGTTGGAATATTGTGCCTCTGTGTTTTCAGATGATGACAATTCCGAAGAAGGCCTCACCACTATCCATTCAGGAAGACACGAGTATGCATTCAGTCTTGAGCTTCCACAGACGTGAGTGTCTCCACTTGACCTAACGAAATACCGATTAAGAAAAACTCTTTCCATTTAATACTCCCCTATGTCTATCCTTAGTTAAATATTGTGCTTTATGCTGGCTTTATGTTTATCTTTAGGCTGGCTATATGTTCCTCCAGAATGACCTCTTTGTGTGTGTCCGTCTTTCTCCGGGCCCTCTTTTCCTTTGCAGACCTTTGGCTACCTCGTTTGAAGGGAAACACGGCAGTGTGCGTTACTGGGTAAAGGCTGAGCTACACAGGCCATGGCTTCTGCCCATGAAGACCAAGAAAGAGTTCACGGTCTTCGAACACATCGACATCAACACTCCCTTGCTCCTGGTGAGTTTACCGATCCTCCCATACATTATTTATCGTCAAAGTGTCATAGCTGGTGGGCACTTCCTAGTTTGCTCTGATCTTTTCAGGTTCTTAAGTATGACTTATTTTCAGGGGGAAGTGTTGCCTGGATACAGAAAGAATTAGCCAATACCAGCACTTATGGCCTTTACTTGGAATTTGTTGTAATCTGTTTATGGCCCTAGTTGTCTGTGTCATTGTGGTTGCAGAAGTCCTGTAATTTTGTTTGACTGACTGACCCCTAAGCTCAGAAGTCATGTGACAGGTTTTGCCATGCATAAGAGATTATTTCCTCATCAGAGTAACTGGTGGAATACTGAAGACTCATAATTCAGGGCTTAAAGAGGATTCAATGATGGTGGGAGAGGACAGTTGTGGACGAAATTCTTTGATATGTTCCACGTAAGCCTGTGACAGCTACTTTGTACGCCGGGTAGATGAATAAAGAAAAACGGGGTTTCCTCATGTTTTTGAACGACGTGCCTCGGGTGCTGTGGTGACTGCCGTCGTGTTAACTCGGGTGCTGTGGTGACTGCCGTTGTGTTAACTGTGAGTGGTGACGTTTCTGCCGGGGACCGGAGAACCCCGGGGGATGATTGGGAAGAGGAATTAAAGAAGATTGATTCTCAAGCACTTACATTGCACCGTTTTTCCATGTCTCTTCCAGTCGCCCCTGGCAGGCACGAAAGAGAAGACTTTATGCTGCTGGTTCTGCACCTCAGGCCCAATCTCCTTAAGTGCCAAAATAGAACGGAAGGGATATACCCCAGGTAGGGACATCCAGACTCTTGTCACTCTAATTGATTAGTGATTTGTCACTCCTGTATATTAATGGCCACCCGACTGCTGTTTTGTGTTTGGAGTAATCTCGATTAAATCATCTATAATGTCTTCGCAGGAGAGTCAATTCAGATCTTTGCAGAGATCGAGAACTGCTCCTCTCGCATGGTCGTGCCAAAGGCAGCCATTTACCAAACCCAGACCTTCTACGCCAAAGGGAAAATGAAGGAGGTCAAACAGTTGGTTGCCAACCTCCGAGGGGAGTCGCTGTCCTCGGGCAAGACTGAGACGTGGAGTGGCAAAATGCTGAAGATCCCCCCCGTCTCTCCTTCCATCTTGGATTGCAGCATAATCCGAGTGGAGTATTCTCTCATGGTGAGTGTAGCTACTTCCCTCTCACTCTCAAGCATGTGGCCAAAAAAAACTCTCAACCAATTTGGACGTGATGAGGTGAATCCATACATCAGTATAATCTGATGTAAAATAAGAAGTTACTATTACATATGTGTCACTATAATGCATGTTGGTACTAGGCTTACTTTCGTAGGCTTCTTAACTTCCTAGAAAGTGCTCAATGTTTCCCACTGTGTGACTTAGGGAGCTTTGGCAGAGACATCGTCCTTGTACCAGGTGTTTTTCTCCACACGTAGTTAAGAGGATCAGTCTCTAGAATAAACCTTTACACGGTAACACCTGTCTCAGAGGTGGTTATGTCCTCTATACCCTTTCCACAGACTGCTTCAGGCTTTTCCTTGCATTAGAAAAAAAAAACCTGTCCCGTGACCGACCTGTATGCAGAATGATTGTAGCAATGTGGTACCCACACGGGTGTGGTTTCCTGGTGCAGGTGGTCCCGTGTTTCTAACCCCTCCGTTGCGCTGCTCTCCAGGTGTACGTGGACATCCCCGGGGCCATGAACCTGTCTCTGAACCTGCCGCTGGTCATCGGCACCATCCCGCTGCACACCTTCGGCAGCCGCACCTCCAGTGTCAGCAGCCAGTGTAGCATGACCATGAGTTGGCTGGGCATGGCCCTGCCGGAGCGCCCCGAAGCCCCACCCAGCTACGCGGAGATCGTGACCGAGGAGCAGAGGCAGCGCCTGGAGGTGACCACGGCCAGGGATGAGTTGGAGGGACCACTGTTTGCCTATATCCAGGAGTTCCGCTTCCAGCCGCCCCCGCTCTATTCGGAGGTACGCGTCGGAACAACGTGACACCGTTTGCCTGAGCCCAATGCTTTCGCGCACTGCGGCTGGTCGACCTCCAGGAGGTCCTGTTCCAGTATTTACAGTGTTTCCTCTTCTTCCCCCAGGTTGATCCTAATCCTGATCAAGCCAGCAGGACAGAGGAACGGAGGTCTGACACCTGTCCATCGCGCTGAAGGAAACTCTGAACCCGCCCCGAGATGTTTTGGGCGTTTCAAATCGGCTCTGTTTTTGTTTATCT
>JACXGI010003318.1:20555-51683 GCA_016801175.1 Esox masquinongy | reverse complement strand
CGTAACCCGTGAGAACAGAAACCCCCGTAACAAAGACACCCCTGGTGGAGAGAGTGAAAACTCGCCAGGGCCTTGTCTACAGCTCTTAACCACCTGCTTTCTCCTGCAATTCCGGCACATGTGGACACGGCTCTCCCACGGAGCAGAACTAATCATGTCGAGACCCGAGCAGATAAAAAGAAAACGGGAAGAGAACACAACATGACCACCACTGTATGATGAGCTCAGCAGCAGTAAATGACCGAGTGAAGTCTAGCCTCCTCCAATAGATCTGGAGCTGGCTTTATATCCAGGGCTCCTTTGGTCTCAGTTGGGATTTTTGCACGTTATTCTTTGCTTGAGTTGTGTGGCTCCGTTTGAAGAAGAAAAAAATAGTTACACTTCTTTCTTTTTTTTTTTTTTAAGTGTAGTAATATGATGGACTAATGAGACTGCAGGCTTATCTCCTAGACTCCTTTTCCAAACAATTTTGAACAACGCAGAGAACTTAGAGACTAGGAGGAGAGAGACTGAAAAGGACAAACAATGCACTGACCTTGTTTTAGCTTTTGTTAATGTAATTTTTTTTTCTAATTACATTTCCTTGTTGTGTAGACTGGACCTGAAAGAAGCAGCACTCTCTTTTTCCTTAGTTTGGATCTAAGTGTCGCTTACTTTTTCCTGGTTCTCTTTAATATGTTAAGTCTTTTGATTTAGTTCCATACATAGAATGCCTTCAAGCCAATCATTGTTTGCTTTGTGTTTATGTTGCGCTTCGTTCTGGAGAAGAGGAGCTGCAGCCCAGCACTCGTGTCTGAGTGTGTCTGTAAGAGGGAGACATTCAAATTCCCACATTGAATGTCTGCAGCTCCTCAACTCCCAGTACAGAGCAACACAAGCTTACATACTGCCTAAAAAAAGCACTGTCTCAGGTGATCTTCTCACTTGCCAAACGGTTGAAAAAAAGTTTAAAAAAAGTAATGTTTTGTTTTAATTGCACTGTTTGATATAGTAAAAGGAGGATTTATTTTCTTAAAAAAATGGATATTACTAAAACAAGAGAGAAGACAAATAAACAGAGCAGCAAGGCAGCTTTTGAAAACAAACGACATTCCCTTTTTGTCCTTGCTGAAGTTGCCGACTTCATTCACCAACTGCTTTATTTTCCAGACCAGTGAAGCCTGAAATGTTAGAATCATACATGAAAAAAAGAGACTACATGGTATGATCTGCTTCTAAAAACAGGGTGGATGGAAAACCTGCCTGGAATTGTTGGAAGTTGCTAAAGCTCCAATCAAACTGGCCAGAACAAGTAGTGTTTGGTTGAAATGAGCAATACATTGGTTTTAAAACTCATTCAACACCTAAACCAGCAAGAGCGGAGATTTTGCATCTTGAACATGAGGCACTTTTTGACCATAAAAAATAAAATGGGGAGGAAAAAATAGCATTATTGGTGTAGGTCTGGAAAAAGTCTGGTAATCACATTTTGTGATGTAGTCAAGCAGCGTTGTTGGACATTAATGTATAATTTAATCTTCTACGATTTAAAGGCATTTTTTTTTTGGAAAGGTGTGTGTGCGTGTGTGCGTGTGTGCGTGCGTGCGCACTCTTAAGACCTGTCTAGCAACTATAAGAATGCTCCTTGCAGGGACCGACAAACTACGATTTAAAGTGATCTTATCTCAGTGGCCTTGACACAGAACTAACCTAATTATCGAGTGTCCAAATAATTTACAACCTTGCTCTTTCTGCTCCATTTTGTTTGTACGTCTGTATGTATCATTGGTCCATTAATGCTTTTCAAAGGGACAAAAAGGGAAGAAAAAAAATGTTCTTTAAAGTGTAAAAAGAAAATGACGCCGATCCCTGTTACAAGCCTATTTGACTGTGTGTTTAGTAAAGACTGGGCTAGTTTATGTACTTGGGCATTGATAGTTTCTTATCCAGTCAGAGAACCCTGTTTAGTTAAGTTCATCTCTCAGCTTCAGGAAACAGCTGTGGAACAGCAACCCCTTCTCCCCGACTGAGAACGAATTAACTGAGTTGAGTAGATTGAGATATCCCTCTTCTCACAAACATTTTTGTTTGTTTGTTTGTTTTATCTTGGGGAATCTGTATCAAGCTAAAAGAAAAATGAATAAGCTTATCTGTTTCAGGTTGGTCGAATCTACAGTCCATTGTTTGGGCCCTAGTGTAGTCCTGTGTTAAGCTAAATTCCTGACTTTCTATAGTGAGGGATCAAAATGTTAAAAATGGGAGAATGGATCGAAAATGTTTTAGAATTTAAGTGCAATATTACTCATTTGAATTTGTATTATTCACTATTTGTACGTCTAGTTTCTCTTTACAGTTTTGCTCATGATCATCCTATAGATTTTATCAATGATCTGGTTCTTTTGAGTTTAATAAACTTTTGTTCAAACATACGTAACATTTGCATTGTCTTCTTGTCCATGTGCATCAGTTGGTGGAGGTTAATGGTTCAATAAAAATTGTGCGCACTCAAAACTAACTTGCTCTGTATAAGAGTGTCTGCTCAAATGTAAACATCAGGCATCCTGGCATCAATTGTAGTTCGCCTCACTCGACTAACCCTTGTCTGAATAAAGGTCAGTGGCTCAGCATCAAGGGAAGTACAGCAGTGATTCATTTGAACAGAAACACTGGTTACTGCACACGCATGGCCTGGGCTCCAGAAAGCCGTGCAACAGCACGTTTCCTGGCTGTTACTAGAACTTAAACTTCTCATAATACACAGCATAAGGATGACCGTCTGAACCGTACATATTGACCGTGGAGGAGCATGCGTCATCAGTTTCGATGCCAGTTGCTTCCGCTTAGGGCTACAATCGGCCGGAGAGAGTGGAGGTGGTTTTGTAAAAAAAATTCACTGAGTTAAGTAATGTAAGGTAATGTAAAAAAATCTATATATATTTTTAAAAATTTCCAAAGTTAATTGGAAATACTAACACTTGCAGAATGCTTTATTCAGATTCGTTGGTGGTTTAATTTGTTTTGTTAAGGATTATATGTGCTTATGTAAAGGGTGTTTGCATCCCCCTTATATCCACGACAGTTTAACAGCCTTGGATATACTGTTTAACAGTTGTGGATATACTGTTTAACTTTCAACAAATATTTTTTGTAATTGTTCTCACCAGAGAAGAATTTATCAATGCGTGTGATCAATCCCTGTTTGGTCTGTATTGCTTAAGTGTTACACATTGCACGATTGATATGCGAGGACAATTTCTGATTGAGTCGATGTGTATGCAGCGTTTGTCGTCAATGCCAACACCAGGGATACATTTCAATAGCCATTTAATGGCGCTCTGCAGAGTTTTACTCTGGAATTCAATCTGAGGTGCTATAGAGCAGTACTGGACAACTGGCAACACAACCTCTCCTGAATGTTACCTTGATGCAAGCATTTTCAATATAAAGCTCTACGTTATAATGGGCCTTGGGTTAAATCCTAATTTAAATGTGGTTGCACCACTGGGAGTACCACTGACGTATAGTGGGCTATATTAATCTAGAGAGACCATCGCTGCTGTTTATCTGGCAAGCTGTGAGGGGTCGAGGGTCAGATGCTACCGAGGTACTGAAGCCAGGAATACCAGAGACGCTGAGTGTACTTACTGATGGACCTTGCCTTGTGAGGGGGCTCCAGGGGTCATCGACCCTGTGAAGGTCAAAGGTCACAGGTAACTTATGTTGGACTAGTACAGTTTGACAGAGGTTGCTGAGACCCATCTCTAGGAACAACCGCTGACACCCAGCAAAGCTACAGCAGTGCAAAAACACAGAAGAACATTCAACAGGATTCACTGATTCACAGTGAATGTCGTGAAGAGATTGACCATGTTGTCTCTGACCCTGTTTGATCAGATAAAACTGGATTTTATTGTGCATAATTCCGTCTAATCAGGCACTGGTAATAAGTGCTCAGCAAACAAAAAATTAGTCAAATAGATGGCTGTTTCTATTGCTGTATGAACTTTACTCCAACTGACTTTTTAATTAACAAAATCAAGAAAGGCAAGTCGATCCAGATAATTTCTAACAGTTGCTTAGATTTATTCATTAGTATTTCTAATATTATGCTGTGTTTTGAAAGGCCTGACATGGTTGTCATGGATGAGAACTACACAGTCTATTTGTAATGTGCCAACATCTGTGACATAACAAACCCATCACTGTAACACCAAAAATCTATTTCATTACGTCAGCAATGTTTTGTAATAAGTGTAGACAATCATTCTGGAGTCATTCAGTGTAATGAAAAATGCACTAGTCTCAGACAAGGCTTTTGCTTTCACTCAGGCCTCCGTCAGTAACTGAACATTTTGCACGTTGTACAAACCAAGATTCATAAAACCTTATATCTGTTCTGAGGTTCAGATTCAAAAACACGTTCTGCCCTTTGGAGTACACGTGAACCATATTCGTTAAAAAAAAAGTGCCAGGTAATCGTTCCACACACATCTTACCCGAATTATGTCTCTGTTCCATTCCGGTATGATGACTCAGCGGCCGGCTCAGCGTTGACCTAGCTCTTTTGTTTCCCTTTGTCCCCCACACCCGGGCCCTGCCCCCTGGCCCTGCCCCCTAGCCTGGCCTTGTGGGCCTGGCTCTTTGTGTCAGGCTGACCCTTTGTGACCCAGATAAAGGAGGGTGGGATTATTTGAGGGGATCGGCGTGCTGACTACCTAGTGCTGAATCTACGCAGGCCTCAGCTTTTTCTTCTCACCGACTAATCCCGGGTACCCCAACCCCATGCTAAGTGGCGGAATGTGACCGGGCATCTCCAGGACAACCGTGGGAGGGGCCTAACTGCATCATCATCACTGTTACATAACCAGTCTGCTACTGTAGATACACGTTCCTGCACAGAGCCCAGGTGAAGGACCGCTGGCACCAGCTGTTGCTCTACAGGTTTTAGTGGAGGAAACTTGGAACTACAGGACTTGTGGATGGAGAGTTTGGCCGATAGAGAGTTTGAGGTGATTCAAATTCCAATCGAGGCAATTATATCCAATGAGGGTTTATTGAATCAAAATCTGTCTTCCAAAAAATGTCTGTCTGAGAAACAATAACAAACATTTAGATACAGAACTTATAGAATGACAGTTTTCTAAACATCCCATTTCAGGCTGCACGTGCTATATGTTGTACGTGCATAATCTATAAGAATCAATATCACACCAAGTTCACCATGAAATTACATGTTTGAAAGCTTGAGATCTTCCAGCGTTCAATATAACTGGGGTACATGTCTGTGTCTTTCCTGGAAAACTGAGAGATTTTTTGAAAGCAACAGGATGTTTGTTCCCTTCAACCATGAATTGGTTGAAGGGAATTATGTTTGAGAAGGAAATGTCAACACTATTGTTTAAAGTTCGTCACAGTTGAACTGTAATAATACTTTGGCCTGGGTGTATTTTTGTTGCCAGTCTTAGTTGCAATGCTATGTTATTTTTAATGTTGATTTCTAGTGAATTGAAGTCGTCATTGTGACCCCTCATCCTAAGCCTCTGGTCATGGGTACCATATAGAAATCAGAAATGGAGTCAAGACCACAACCCTGGAAACCCAGACCAAGACCCAAATCTTGGAGACCAAGACCCAGCGGGTCAAGACCATTATAAGACCAAGACCACTTTGAAAACAAAAAAACAAGACCAAGACCTTAGACTATCCAATGTTTCCCAAACATAAAACAAAGAGAAAATAATATAAGGAAATACACAATATTTTTGTAGGCCACAGCATAACATTGTTTTATAAAAGTAAACATACGTTACTAGATGAAATTACTGATTATAACAGAAATTATTAGGTTGAAATTAGTTTACAAAGACTGAAATAAGAAAAAAAGCTATGTAATTGACACATCCATACGTTATAGTTTATTTTCAGACTGCTGTGCTTAGCTAGCTAGCGAACGCCTTAGCTAACTGGCTAGGTAGTTAACTAGATGGCTAACATTAACTTTGCTCAGTCAGGTTTGTTCTGGATACCCATAGTATTGACATCAATGGCTGTGGATCAAAACTGGAAACGGCATTTTCATGTACTGTAAAGTTTCTGGCCACAGCGAAAGGTTTCGTGTCCATCAGGCATCACATCACAATGTTAACGTTGGTCAAATTAGCTAGTGTAGCTACCACGCCTAGCTAACCAAGACTAGCTTGGTAATATATATTAATATAATATTACAGCAGTCTGTACTGTAATGAGTTAAGTCAGAAGTATAACTCAACAAATCATGACCACTCAAGATAATGAGGTGCGTATTAGCTAGCTAGCTATGATTTACCTGCAGACATCAAGGATTGCAGGTGGCTGCAGACCTGTTTGGTGCCAGTCCATATGCAGTTCAACAACGCATGATAGAATACGCGTGAGTACATTACTACAGGTGCGCAAAGGGACAAGCTAGCCTATATTAAAAATCGGTCTCGTTATACAGAGGTGACCAAGGCCAAGACCGCAACACTGGAGATCGAGACACAGACCAAGACCCAAACCCTGGAAACCCAGACCAAGACCGTCTATGTGGTCCCGAGACCGCAAGACCGAGGCTCCATCTCTGATAGAAATAGATTATTACAGCCTTTGTCTTAGACACTTGGAGCAAATGGTCTTGTTGACTACATTATGAAAAAGACCAGGGGTTTTCCTATTCTGGTGCACTGACCATAGTTAAGACAAATAACTCCAGTGAGATCCAGCTTTGTTAGAAGACCGCGTGCAGTCTGAGCTAATTACAAAGGAGACTTGCGATTAAATTAATTTTAGCAATGATGTTCTTTTCCATGCCCTGAACTTTCACTCTCCTTTAAAACTAGTTGGCTACTCATATCTGACATTATGTTTCTGCTCTGTTTTATTGTTAGACATCAAGGCCGTAATGTTCCAGACCCATCTTAAAGGGATGTGTGGCCTCTGCTCTTCATCACCATCAACAACATAGAGGGAACTGGCTCATTCCAGTTTCAAGGCTTTTTACTCCAACACCCTCTGCAAAGACACGACCAGTGTTGTTACTGCAACAGACGTCACTTCTGACAGGTCCTCAGGGAGGGATTACCAACGACTTTACCAAGGACAAACTGTTTACCTTCACAAGTGGACCAGCACAGCATAGGAGGAAGAGCAGAAGCCCACTGCACAGTACCCATGTGCATGCCAGTGAGGCGCAGACAAAGACCAGAATCCGTGTCACCATCAGTCGCTGAATACACTCGCACGTACTGAGAATTTCAGGCGATGACATGGAACAGTGGGAGTGAAAGGGATCCAAACACACTGAATCTCTACGACTCCGTAGTCTTCCGCTGCCTCGGTCGCCACGGCAACGCGTGAGAAAAACACATTTGGGAAGAGGTAGACAGCTGCAAGCAGAGACCCGGACCCTTGTGTGGGTGTCCGTTTTGGCCGCACTTGGCCTATGTATGCCATGGGGCAACCGGATACCCCCAGCAACAGCCTGGGCCACGCCGCTCTGCCAGGGCTTCTTACATGGCAGTCTGGACCGACATTGTCAGCATTCCTTCACAGACACTGGGACTGTCGGCGACCCTGCCACAGAGCCATAAGTTCAAGTTCTCAATAACACAATGAGCAGGCATAATATCAGTGTTATGAAAACAAACAAAACAAACTCCAGGAACACATGCAGTCCTGTGAATACAGATGACACTAAAGGACCAGTTGGATAGATGTAGCATACTGTCGATTAATATCTAGTTTCATTTATGGACTTGCAAATCAGTCGATGTGCATACGTTCCATTTGGAAATGCATTTAGTGGTAATGATGATTTGGACTAAGCATTCTTGTTGCCTTTTCACCTCTGTGGAAAAGCTGTCATTATGTTTATGGCATAACACCCGCAATGACGATTTGCTGTTTGTCCTTTAGAAATCATGACTTAATTTGAAGGCCCACAGACAACCACAACCGTTACATTGACAACCACACACATTGTTGAAGCATTAATACCGTTTTCACATCTGTTGATTAGCCGTGTGTTGACTTAAGTGGTACCTCATACTGGGATTAGATGTTCCTAGCTGCCAGCGGGACGGATCTCAGATAAACATGAGGTTTTGTCAGGCCTGATTAAATATCCCTGAAATTCTGGAAGCCACCATTAAAAGTCAGAGTTAATTTCTTGATGTTGACAGACTGCCATCTGGACGGCTGCATTTGAACTGGGCACAATGTTATTGTAATTCACCGATCCTCCACAGGAATCCTGTGTATGGCGCCGTTAAGGTAAATGCCCCAACTGCTCTGGATTAGTGTCAGCTAAATGACAAAAAATAAAAGTCAAATACAAGTATATTTAACAGTCCAAAAGACAAACAGTAAATAGGAGAGTGAAAGAAAGTGGGTGTCAGAGACATGTAACGGGCATAACTGCTACCTGCCAACTCAGGTTTCTGCATGGCACGCTCCCTACGGAGGGTCTAGTAGTCTTTTCTGAGACTGGCGGAGTGTGGAGGGGAGGGGGGTACTGCCGCACCCCACTGTATTATTGGCTGTTTATGTCACAGGGGATTTGCACAGTATCACGGCATTTCTCTGAGGGTTTTCTTGGAAGTGGCTTACAGTAGCCATCAGACAATAACAATCTCCTGTCGGAAAGATTGTTAGTTGTAAGATCTGTACCCAGCAGAGATGGAGCCTCGGTCTTGCGGTCTCGAGACCATATAGTCGTGGTCTTGGTCTGGGTCTCCAGGGTTTGGTTCAATCCACCCACATTGCCAAGCATCAACCAAAGGGACACCCACCAACCGCAACCACCCTGAATGAGGACCGAGTATTGCCAGCAGAGTACAGGCCAATTGCACAAGTGCGCAACAGAGAGACAACAACAAGCCAGTGACTCCGCCCCCGAATGGTGTTGGAGGGAGGGCATCCCAGTGGCGATGAGAGCCCACCTGGCAAGACAGCAAGGGTGGACAGTATCAAGCCATTCTGGTCACCTTCATGCCCCTGGGCCAGACTACACTTAATCATAGACCATGCTGTAGAGATGAGTCTTTAATAGACACTTGAAATTTTGCACTGAGTTTGCATTTCTAACCTTAATTGGCAAATCATTCCACAGTAGTGGAGCTCTATGAGAGAAGGCCCTGCCTCCGGCTGTTTGTTTAGAAATTCTAGGAACAATTAAAAGGCCTACATCTTGCGATCTAAGGTTACGTGTAGGTATGTATGGCTGGATCATTTCAGCGAGGTAAGTAGGAGCAAGTCCATGTATTGATTTATAGGTTAACAATAAAACCTTAAAATCAGCCCTAACCCTAACAGGCAGCCAGTGTAAAGAGGCTAGTACTGGAGTTCACATTTTTTTGTTCTAGTTAGGATTCTAGCAGCTGTGTGCAGCACTAATTGAAGTTTATTTATTGATTTGTCAGGGTAACCGGAAAGAAGAGCATTGCAGTAATCTAATCTAGAAGTAACAAAAGCATGGATTAGTTTTTCTGCATCAGTTTTTGATAGAAAATTTCTGATTTTTGCAATGTTTCGAAGATGAAAATAAGCAACTCTTAAGACATATTTTATACGTTCATCAAAGGAGAGGTCAGGGTCAAGGGTAACGCCGAGGTTTCTTACAGTTTTTTGGGATACGACCGTGCAGCCGTTGAGGTTTACTGTGAGATCTGCCAACAAAGCTCTTTGTTTCTTGGGTCCTAAAACAAGCATTTCTGTTTTTCTTGAGTTTAAAACCAAGAAGTTCTCTGTCATCCACTTCCTAATATCTGAAATGCATGCTTCCAAAGTAGCTAATTTTGGGGCTTCATTGAAATAACAGTGAAAATTGACATTGTGACTCCGGATTACATCACCCAGAGGCACTATATATAGTGAGAACAATAATGGGCCCAGAACCGAGCCTTGAGGAACACTAAAACATACCTTTGATTTGTCAGAGGATATGCCATCCACACATACAAACTGATATCTTTCAGATAAATAAGACTTAAACCAGGCTAGAACATGTCCACATAGCCCAATATGGGTTTCCAGTCTCTCTAAGAGAAGGGAGTGATCAATAGTGTCAAATGCAGCACTAAGATCTAGAAGCAACAGGAGGGATGCGGAACCTTTGTCTGAGGCCATTAGAAGGTCATTTGTTACCTTCACGAGTGCAGTCTCAGTACTATGGTGGGGTCTGAAACCGGACTGGAGCATTTCATAAATGTTATTTGTCTTCAGGAAGGCATTCAGTTGCTGGGAAACACATTTTTCTAAGATTTTTGAGAGGAACGGGAGGTTCAATATTGGCCTATAATTGAACTGCATGTGAACTGGCACCAAACAGGTCTGCAGCCGCCTGCAGCCCTTGATGTCTGCAGGTAAATCATAGCTAGCTAGCTAATACGCACCTCATTATCTTGAGTGGTCATGATTTGTTCAGTTATACTTCTGACTTAACTCATTACAGTACAAACTGCTTATATTCATATATATGAATATAAGCTAAATATATAAGCTAAAGTCTTGGTTAGCTAGGCGTGGTAGCTACACTAGCTATTTAGGCCAACGTTAACGTTGTGATGTGATGGACACAAAACTTTTCATTGTGGCCAGAAACTTTACAGTACATGAAAATGCCGTTTCCGGTTTTGACAAGTACCCACAGCCATTGATGTCAATACTATGGGTATCCAGAACAAACCTGACTGAGCAAAGTTAATGTTAGCCATCTAGTTAACTACCTAGCCAGTTAGCTAACGTGTTTGCTAGCTAGCTATCACAGCAGTGTAAAAATAAGCTATAACGTATGGATGTGTCAATCACATAGCTTTTTTTTCTTATTTCAGTCTTTGTAAACTAATTTCAATCTAATAATTTCTGTTATAATCAGTAAAGTAATTTCATCTAGTAATGTATATTTACGTCTATAAAACAATGCTATGCTGTGGCCTACAAAAAATATCATTTATTTCCTTATATTATTTTTGCATAGTTTTATGTTTGGGAAACACTGGACAGTCTAAGGTCTCTGTCTTGGTCTTGTTTTTTTGTGTTCAAACTGGTCTTGGTCTTGTAATGGTCTTGACCCGCTGGGTCTTGGTCTTGGTCTCCAAGGTTTGGGTCTTGGTCTTGGTCTGGGTTTCCAGGGTTGTGGTCTTGACTCCATTTCTGATACCCAGTAATTGCAATGATTGTGTATACAACCTTTATTCTATGATGTTGATGTAATAATATTTTGCCTTGTTTTGTATTTGTGAATTTTGGTGTTTTACACAGACACCAAAGTGTTTGTGTTTAACGCTGTGGGCCTCCGTGGTATTTCTTAAACGTCAGTGTGGCATAGCCTAGCACTCTTTTTTAAGAAGCTGAGTTGGAGAGACTAGGGAGCGCTTCACTTCTTTTTTTACCTTCCGCCCTCCGGGGGGGGGGTGAGCTTCCATTTTTAGATGTAGCTGACTCACGACCAGCCTGAGTCCCTCTCCACCCGATCAGTTTCTCCTGAGTCACAAGGAACCCTGACCTCCCCCACCACCCCGGTGGCCGAGTTCAGCAAAATAAAACAGGTGCTGCAGGAAATGGGAGCTCTGCTCTGCCGGCCGATTTCAAACAAGATCCCCCTGCATGCCTCCCTCTGACCCGCCCCCGTCCCGCTGGCATTCTTTCCAGTGGCATAACATCCAGCCTCCCTTCCCGCCCTGCACACATCCTCCACCCACCCTCTAGCTGTCAGAGACGTCTGTGAGGGATGCCCATGTTTTCTGTCAGTTACCAAGACTCTCTTCTCTTCTTCTCCTTTCCCTCGCTCTCTCTCTCTCTATAGGAGAAGCCTGTGAAAAATGCAGATATATAAAAGGCCCAGGGAGAGTAGCGCTGTACTGTTGTCGTCACACCCGTAGCACCCGTTTCATGGAAGTGACCACTCGCGCGGACCACTAACTCAATTCTCTTTTTCTATTATACTGAAGATTCCTGACACGCCACACAGAACTCTCCATGTCAGTGCATTCATGGCCCATCTAGATAAAGATAATAATAATAATAAAGGGAAAAAAAGAAAAAAAAACAGCTTACAGAGCTTTGTAAAGCTCTGTATGACTATCTGTTGTCAGGTAATGAACACCACTTGTGCAACATGAACTCTGTGTGTGTCCGTGTCAGGGTGTTCTGTATGGAAACCATCTTCACATAGCTCCTCTCTGACCCAGATCTGTGTGCAACACCCTCTTAAAAGGACTGACACTATCTAACAGAACAGGTGAGACCCAACAGGTCACCCATTGAAAATAGGACACAGAACGGAACCCAGCAAGCACATTCGGTTTGCCAGAGGTTGTGGGAACATTGTTTTTGTTTTCACGTTGGATAGGGAAATGAAGTGGCAAAAACTGTTTGTTATTTTCACTGAATGTTTCAGTAGGATGTTTGATAACACTGTTTGGCTATTTTAGGTTGACCTTTTTGACCTAGAAGTAAACACTTTCTTAGGCATTAATCTTTTTTATTGTAATGCAGAATCAGTGATTCAAACTTGTGATTTTCTGTTCAATGGCATTAGTTTTCTGTGCTCCCAGGATGTAGGTAGCATGCAAAGCAATGTTCAAAAATACAAACTGTTCGTTTTGTTCTGTTTAAACAGACCCCATTTCAAAGGAAACAAATTGGTCATTAGGTCATTAGGATCTGGTGGAATCATTTACTGCAACAATCAAAAACTCACTCAAAAACACACAAGAAACAGGATACAGTGTTTTGGTCAATACTGAGAACAGAATGCATAGTATACATTTTCAAAAATATTATTAGAATGTTCTCTGAACGTTGCTTGTATTTCTTTTTGGAACATTTCTTAATATTCTCTGGACAGAGCTCTAAATATAACCTTGAGAAAAAGAACTGAAATAACAACAGAAGAATGTTATGTCAAATCGTAAATTGGACATCTAATAACCAATGACAAACCAATTAAATAATGTTTGTTTGTTCCTTGAATGGGTCATGAATGTTACAAAGCCTTTTTCCGGAATGAAGAAAAGGTGTAGGCCTACGCAATAATTAATGAAAGACAACAAAACACTTCCCAAGCTCTAAGAAACATGTTGGTTCTCAGAATGTTATATTCCACTTGGACATACATCAGAAAAGACATATTTAACATACAATAGTCAGTGTTATATAAACCCAAAATTATACACAAATTAGATTCCATTGTGTCTATACAGCTCTACAGTCTGATCAGCCACAGGGACTTTACATTTCTATACTAAATTCCATTTTAACAATCTTCCATCACTCAGATTTACTGATCATAAACATTTAGAAACTCCCCCCAAAAACGTGCTTCTGCCGTAAAAGCTGCAATGTAAATTGTCCGGACGCTGAGGGTGTATTTGGCTGACATTTTCTCCTTCCATTTGCTCTCAGATTGCACACATTGCAGTAAACCTTCCCTACAATGCCAGGCATTTAGGCGCCTTTATGGCCTTCGACCTCACTTACAATTGGACAGGGACACTACCTGTTGATTTCCTAAATTAAGGCTGACAAGTAATGTGATCCTGTGGCTGATGGAAGCTGAGAGACTAAGTTATGCAGACGTTGCTTGGTCGCTTATCCAGCACCTACGTCTGTGCAGCAGGATGTGCCACAGTACCCATAATTCTCTGCAACTACAGTACCAGTCAGGTGTTTGGACACACCCATTCACCTGAATTCATCTTATATCTACCTATGGAGCCCAGACCGAATGATTTTCTTTCTTTGTTTATAATTCCACGTTTTATCCTGTCCCAGTTTTGTGACGTCCAATTTACGATTCAGGCCTTGACTTGTTGCAACAACATCACAGCAAGTGCCTTTCTGCTGGTCAGCACATTTTTAGCTCAACCAGGAAGTATTTTCTGGCATATGAGAGTTGGAGGACAACTACATTGAGAGGGCTTGCGGAGCACAGCAGGTTAGTATGGAATCAGCATTGTTGATCAAGAAAATGTTGCACCAAAGTAAATAGGTCTCGAACCATTTCACCTCACTAAACATTACGTCTTTTTTTTTTTATATAGCCATAATCTGTGAACCACAAAATACATGAATATAAATACATCTTCAGCATGTCTACTGCGGTGCACTTCTCACATTATATAATGCCATAGTTGTAATGCCGGGTATATTGATGTCGGCTGGTTTCGTGTTCCATAACTTTCCTGGCAGAGCAGCCAGCCCAACCACCCAAATGTAGTTCTGTCCAGTTTGAAATCCACAGCCCAGGCCTAGCAGTCCAAAAGTGTGTCACCTCAGTTGACGCCTGGTCTGACCATAAGAGTCTACACTGTTGATGATGTAGCGGGCGTAACCCCTCCCAGGGACCAGGTAGAACATTCGTCTTGTGTTTCAAATAATCTGTAACCAACAGCCTTGGTTGTGGTTAAATGACAGTTTGTTGAAAACCACTGGTGTGATCAGAATCCTAAACAACATTAAAAAGGTTGAAATGGTGATGCGTGTTGATTGAAATGGTGATGTGAGATGTCGTCCGATTCTGGGAAAAATTACAACTGTTTTAATCAACTGTTTAGCTCCGGGATTTAAAGAACACGATTTACGCACACATTATTTAGACAATATGCTCATTATCTTGCCCATAACAAAAAAAAAGGAGTTTTGCAACATCTTGTTTCTGTTATCCTTTTGTCATACATTACCCTTGGTCTTGTCTCCATACAGGTTTTTTTTCTAAGGGCTGGAGAGAGACGACGAGACAGATGAAACTGGGGCAAATTTTCTTTCTTTTTTTTTTACATAAAATTGGCAGGTTATTAGCCATTGATTCAACAAAGATCTGTCAATGGTTAGTTTAGTTCATTAGAATCCCCATCAGTTGCTGCATATTCAGCAGTTTCCGTATCTGGCATCCACATGAAACATAAAAGAAAGAGCAGTTAGCTATAGACAAGAACAGATATGATGCCATTAGATCGCCAGAAATTTAAGTTTTGCTTGATTTCAACAAACAATGACCTAACAAAGTCATCAAGATGTTGTAGGTATTTGTTTTCTCAAATCATACTGATAACTATTTTAAAAACAGCTTTACTAAAAGAAAAAATCTCTCCTGCAACATGCTAGCCAAAAGGAACGGGCTTTGGGATAATGTGATACATATACATGTTTATTTGTTCTGATAATCAGCTGTACTGAACGTGTGTGTTTGGGGCTGAGAAAAATATCTTTCCTCCTTTGTGAGTCACTACTGTCTTTCTTGTCACTCTCAAGCCTACCAGCATTCTGTCCTGCACATGTTCTTTTTCTCTTCCCCCCCTCCCTACATTCTTTTTACTTTGCCAAGCGATGGTTCAACCCTGACTCATGAAATCTGTGTAAAGGGCGTGACCGCACGACTTCAGCCAGGTCAGCCCAGCCAATGGCCAGTAAGTTGTGTGGTCACACACCCTTACAGCTCCACCCCTCTGCAAACTCATACATGTACACACCCACCTAGCTACACACACACACACACACACACACACACACAGGCACACACACACACACAGTAATTTTGTCACTTTGTCACAAATTCTTGACTATCACATTGCCCCACACACCCTTCACTCTCACTCTCTCCTGTGATTATTTCTAAGGGCCTCACAATGTGTAAAAAGTACATTTTAATCCATCTGTGAAGCCATCTGTCTATCTAGCTCTCTGGGTCTGTCCGTCTTCTACGCAGTGAGTGGTGAGAGGGAAGGACTAGGGCAGACCAGTCTACTCCAGTTCTGTGACTCAAACGGGTCACCAGAATGAGGCGCCAAATTAAAAAAGCCCCTATCATCTGACTCAGTTTTGGGCAGGCATTTTCAGTGGTAAGCACATTTAAAGTCACGGCTTGCTGAGTCCCCCTATAGGAATGTGTTGTTGTGTTACACATGCAAGTACAAATCTCCAGTGACCGATTCACTCACTATCTATGTGCCGGTCCACACCAAGTTTCATTCATCTCACAAGTTGAACTGCAAACTACTGCACTGGGGATTCTGAGAAAGGGTTCCTCACCCAGTCCACCTCTCAGTTCTGACTGATTCAACGCAGTGACTCAAAAGGCCACTGATGTGTGAGACATTCACTGTATCGCAAATTGTACATAGACGGCAAGCATCACCACGGAAACAGGAAGTAAAGTCCACAGGGATTTCCTGATTTCACTGCTCACTGTTGTCTCCTTCACACGGTCTTGGTGTCTGTTGCCTCTTTGTTCTCAGTCAGCGACCCACCCCAGAGGACTGTGGGAGATGCGCTGACATTTCAGTTTGTGCATAATACTGTGGACTGACCCACGGCGAAAACCTGACTGGACTGGTTGAGGCATGCTAAGATATAGCCAGGGGATCTGACCGGTTAGGACTAGTTGAGTCTGTCGGGCAGTGGAGCCATTGTGGCCGCGGCTTTTTGATGTGTCACGTACTGTGTCGCGTGGTCTTCTATCACTATCATGCTAAGCTGGCTCCTCTCAGCCATGGTGTCGCCACCTCGCAGTCCAACCTAAGGAGGAAAATGAACATTCAGCCTGCCCCTTTCCGCCGGGTCTCCATCCCCGAGACAATTTGGTGCAGCCCCCCCCCCCATATTTATAGAGGATCGGTGGCGATGTGAGGCAAACCCAGCGCCGCTTGCTCGGGGATCTCTCCGCCTCCATATTAATAGCCCAGTTCCTGAAGGTGTGGCTGTCCTTTACTAGGGCAGCAGAAGTGGTGAATGATAAGCTAAACTGGTTGATGCTGGCTTGATTGACCAGCAATTAGAGAGAGTCGGTGGAATGGGGATAAAGAGGCCGCTCTGAGACTCTGTGTGCTCGTTGGCGCTGATAGCTGGCAGGGTTGGAAGGCTTTATCAGGGCCCCGCAGGTCATCTGTTTCTTTGAGACTACACACACACACACACACACACACACACACACACACACACAAAGCATGAAGGCATGCACACAGACGCACACTATCGCTCGGAGACAACTCTGTCACGGTCGTATGAGTGGGTGTGGCGAAAACCAGTTCTTTTTGATAGCGGTGGGAAACGCACCGCTATCAAACGTCCACACTGGAAATGTTCATTGTGTCCATTTCCATTGCTCACTGCCTAAGGCGGAGATGGAGATTTCGGAGACTAGTGAGCGCAAAACAAGACTGAGACGTTGGTGAGCCAGACTCCTTCAGTCTATGAGCTAAGACCACTGACAACTGCAAAAAAAAAAACAGCAACACAACTGAAAAAACAGCAAAACAACTGATACCGTGGGCACGGCGAACGTTGAGTCTATTTAAAAATAAAAGCTGTCACTGCAGGGACCTCGCTTCTTGAGTGAGCAAGGACTATTAACCAGTCACTATCACACTCCACCGTGGATTTCTGCCAAGCAGACAGGCGGGAATGGTGTGAACAACATATACTCCAGGGACTTGAGCTAGATTCCGCCCAGCCAGAGTTTCAAGTTTCAACGTTTTATTACACACATTCATATCACAGCAGATGTTACTGTGGTTGTAGAGGAATGGTATGGTTTTGGCTTATAAATAATGCCATTTTCTTGTAAAATTATAAGATAATAATACAGGCCGTAATGTAAAACAAAAAAGAAAGATCAACATGAGTACAAATGACAGAACTATAAATTACCATTAACACGTCCTACCAATGGGTAGTCCAAATGGAAATCTGCCTGTACTGTATATATCAGTATATACTGACATATCAGTCCAATCAGCACAATTCAAAATGAAATAATTAATTCAAATGATAGCTCTACCGTAGTTGGACAAGGCTGTCTGATTGTGCACATAATGGAAGTAAAAGATGGCCTAAATTACTTCATAGGAAAAAAACAGTTAATAAAATGGTTGGAGTTTTACTACACTGATCAAAACTCAAACTAAGACTAAAATAGGTGGCAAAATTAACTCTGCTTGGAATATGGATACAACTATAAAGTGACCAGCATTCAGCATCTGCAAGTGTTCATGAAGTATTGCAACCACAGCATGGACTAGGAGTGTTGTGTGTGTAGGCAAATGTGTGTGTGTTGTTGACTGTAGATGTGGGAGATGTGATGTGTATCAATTTTGATGTGTGTGTGTGTGTGTCAATGTGTTGTGTGTGAGTGTGACAAACTATCTACTGTACAGATTAGGATGGACTCCAGACTGGCAGTTAATTTAGTTTGACCATTTAATTTCCAGTATCTCTGCTGTGGACATCATGCCCTGTCTGTGTCTGCTAGATGGTAAGAGAACAGCCCTTGCTTGGGTGGTCGGAGTACATGATCTTTATTGCTGTCCTGCGACACCGTGTGGATAAAACGCCCCGGGAGGAATTCAACCCACTGCCGAAGAGCCTTACAGTCGTGGGCGGCGCAGTTGCCGTGACTGAGAGTGTGTTCTCCACAGTGCATCCGTGGCAGTCTGCAGAACGTGAAGAAAACCACTGTCTGGGAGCAGAGGCCATCCATCAGTAGGGCATCCTACTCAAAGCCTGATGAGGGCTCAGGACCAAAATCTCACATTATCAATGTATGTGACAAGACACAACACGGGCACTTCACATTCCCCAAGTGTTCAACAGATTCACAGAGATGCACAGTGTTGTACAGCGCCATGCCAAAATACCGCGCCATTACCTTTCCAATCACTTAAGAAATCAACCAAATGAACTTTAAAAATGGATAGAAGAAAATTTCTTTGCATAAATGGAACAGTAAGGAGACAGACACAATCAACTCATTTTGTAACCTGTGTATTACTGTCTTTGTCCATCTGTATTTCATCATAAGCTGTTTTCTAAGAGAACAGTTAATGGGGATCCAACTCAAAGTAAAATGTATATCAAGGTGAGACGCGATTGACAGGGTCAACGCCCTGATCACTAGGGAAATGACAGTCACGCGTACAGGTGGAAATGATAAGTATGTGCACAGGTTGTACTCATTTCCTAAACAGCAAATTTGTTTAAAGCATTCACTCTTAACCCTTAATCTTATATCCAATATCCTAAACATGTTCTAATGTTCTAATGGAAGTTACATAGTCTGCCTTAGAATCAATAGAAAACAGGGTCAGAAAATAAACTCAGTAGGACTACTACGGAATAAACGTGTCAGTGTCTGTTTTCTGTAAACAATCTGGCCATACTACACATGATATGAATACAGATGTCTCTTCTGCGCCAGCACAATCCTAGCCTGACCTATGGTATATTCTGTACTGTCTCCTTTGGCACCTGTACTGTTCCCTCCTTATGCAATCTGCTTCTGCTGGACCTCCAATGCTGATTTGCAGCTCAGCCTCCTTCACCTTCCTAATCTGGGCAAGACAGACCATGTTGAATTAGTTAGTACCTAGGCACATTATAGTCACAAACATTATTTACATTATACATTTCTGGGTTTCTTAACGTTGTAAGTGAAATAGCACCAAAAACTGTAAAAACTGAATATGACAGTACTCTTTCTGTGTAAAGGCTGCTTTGGGGGGTAAAACATAATGGGGTAAATTCTCTAAAGACCTTACATATCTAAAACATTCATTAAAAACCTGTTCTGCATTTATGTGTGTGTAGCTGCCCAATTAGAATGACTTTATATGATGATTTTTCAACATTCTAATTTTAATGGCACAAAATGGGTGACTTGTAAACAATAGCTGTAGCTGGTATGTTGAAAGGTTATCATAGAATTGTCATTTTATGAAATTTCAAAACTTGCCAAACAAAGTTTAGAAATGCATCAGGGTTTGCATTTCATTTCAAAACCAGAGACGCACTGTATATTTATGGTCAGGCCAACTTTTTGAATGTATGTTGCCGTTCTATTTTCTATTTATTTTGTATAAACTATCCATATATGTCGCCAATAGCACCGACTGCACCAAGTGAAATTCTGGGTGTAAATAAATAAGCTAATAAATTTCATTCAGATCATAATGCAGAAATCACATAGGCCCAAGTCTCCAAGCACAGTGCAAGGCTCCGGATCTGACTGTGAGTCCTGGCAGATGTCCAATGGCACGACCTCCAGTCAAACTTGTCGTCAGTTACTTCAGTCAGGAGTTATGGGCAAGCTGCAACCGGAATAGATCTTAGAACTCCTTCCATCCCCAAGTCCTTTGCAGTGAGAGAAAATCTGTCTACCATTGACTCTGAGGTGAATCATCAAATATGGCTTAAAGAGCACACTGTGACATCAAAAATCATGTGAAAATAAATTAGGTGGACTGTCTTATGACAAGGTATAGATTGAATGTATAGAATGGACTAATCATTGACTTGAATAGGGACTCTACTCGTTGCATGCATTGAATAATATCCGATTGCCAAAAATAGGAATCCAAAATTTTAAAACTGGGCCCCTCTGACTCATCCCCTCAGTGATTCATCCCCTCGGTGATTCATCCCCATCATAACTCACTCTCCATTTTCTCCATTAAGAACATATACACACAAACATGCAGGTGCCATATGTACTGTACAGCTTCTGGCTTGATTTATTAACCAAAAGCAGTGGACTCCATAATTTGTAAAATTGTATATACAATATGTAACTCATTTACAGTAAAGATTATGTAATGGTTTATTTGGGATTCACTAAAATAGCTTGCTTATACTAGGCAGTGATCATAGTGCTATATGTTTGAAATGCACACCAGTTTTTCATACTGTGAAAAGTGTTCGGTTTTCAAATGTTTATTCATTAAACCTATTTCTAAAACAGATGGATAATTTAAACTGGAAGTGGTTCTGAGAACTGGTAAAATTATATACAGTATATACACACACACATACTAAAAATGTGTATATATATAAATGTTCTAACATCAATGTTTTGGTATCCTATGAAATCTGATAGTAAGCTTTGAACCATCCTGTATTGTCTTCATATCGATTTCAGCACCACGCCTGTGAGATATCTATTCCATCCGATTGTCATTCAATTCAATCATGTTTAAACACGTGGACATGGGATATTAACATCCGCCACAAGTCTGACCTGATTTCAATAGATGTCTGAAAACCCTCTATCACTCACACAGAGAAAACCGGAAATCCAAACAATACATTTGCAGGCCAGGGGTAAAATGTTAATTATTTTTATTAAACCCTTATTGAAATTTAGAAAATAAGAAAGTAAAATCTGCTTAGCCATATAATTCCAAGTAATAAGGGGAAACAAACTGCATATGAACAGAATGTTAAGAATGTCCCTAAAAACCTGTCTACATCACAAGAGTGAGAGTTAGCCACGGAATGCAAGTGTCCAGCACTACCAGGGTCTAGCAGTATTGCTCCAAAGAAAAATAAACGTTAACAGTCCCAAAAAAATTGAGAAAAAGCTTGAGAGAAAACTCGAATAAATATAGGCATCACTTTCGAAAGATGGCAGAATACATGGACTGATTTGTACTTGAAAAGTGACGTTGAGTTGGCCATGTTTCTCCTCGTCAGGTAAGCAAGTTATTAAGGAAAGTAGCACGCTAACAGTAAAACAGCAAGCTATTGGTAGATAACTTTAGCAGCCAATTTGATGAACGAAGGTTGGTCAAGGCAATGACTTTGAAGAGTGACTAATTATTTTATCGTTACAATTACACAGTAGGGGCTTGGAAACGATTACTTGCAAAATAGGCAAATATTTTGTGGAACGTTGCCAAGACAATTTAATCCAAAAGAATAGTTAGCATAGTCAATAAAAAATAGCTAACAATGCTAATTCAAGCTAGCTAGTAACGTTAGCTGAATCAAATATGGTAAACTAGGATCAATCTGGTAAACTAAAATCAATCATCTAATATCAGTCTGGTGACAAATTCTGACAAACGGTTTTAGCTATTCATAATTTACTTTTAGAGATGGTGTCATGCTTTCAAGTCTCAGTAGCTAATGCATTTAGCTACTGTATAAGCATTGAGTAGATTCTCAGTTGGGCACTAGCACAATTAGAGGGGCACTGACTAAATCAATGTGTGCAGCCAAAAAGCGCATCAGAAGTTTTGTAATCATATTTGTAGAGACTATTTATCATGTCTTGAGACATGAAAAGTATGACAACGTGTTCGGACATAATTGTCCAAATCTCAGTACTTAGTACTCTCGTGATGCGTCTGACCGTCGTGTGAAGTGGCAGGTCAGATAGCTGAGGGATGGGGGAGCTGTTCCAAGTTATATCTGTTTTCGTTTGTTTCTGTAATTCCACTTCTAGCCGATAGAGGGGTAAACTTACCAACGGCACCTTTAAACAAAACATTTTATTGACTGCATTGTAAAAACATCTATCCAACTTTTTTTCTCATCACAAAACAGAGCTTCTGTAGGGATGGGCTGCGCTGTACTGATTCAAGGGGCATAATGTACCAGAATGTGTCCAATTGAAACTATTGTTTAACATTCCCCTTTCAGCAGTTCTCATCCAGTTTTTGCACATAGTTTAAAGGTGCACTCTGATTTTGTGCAGCAGGTCATTTTGAGAGGAGGAAGTACTGCTCCCACCGTTTTAATATGTTAAAATCTGTTGTCTTAACCAACAATTTATTTGCAAGACGGGACTTTTCAGTTGAAAAGAGAAGTCTGCTGGATGACCATGTGAACGGATTGCAGCTCGACGGAACAACAACGCCACTCACCCATAGTAGATACACCATACTCAATGAAGTAGCTATCAGCAAAGTGAGGAAGGAAAACAAATAATACAAATGGTGAGCATTGGTTTTGACAGAATTATACCCACAGAATGACACATCCCTGCTGTGATGCAGATGGAATAAATGGGAGAAAGCCTTGCTTTGAGGTGAGCTAAATAAAATTGCTTTTGGTCAATTAAATGTTGATTTTTATGTATTTTAAATTTCAGAGGAATGTACGTATGCCTCCATTTTAGATACACAAGCCATTTGTTTTTCCTCAAAGTATCACAGAGACCAAATGTATCAATGTCTTCTTTTTGCAGGGATGTCTGCCAAGTGGCAGTGCAACATGACCTGGCACTTACTCACAGTTGAGACGCCTCCAGGGATGCTCTTCGTTTCCCACAAATATGAGCAGAGTGGCAGATTAATAGGTCTTAGCTTTCAGTTTGTTAAGCCCCTGACCTTGTCGCCCTTCATGGATAAATTACCTCAGCAGCACATAAGGGAGTGAAGACACCACAACATTTTCCAGTGCATTCCACTTGTAACTCCTGAACTTCTAAGTTAGTAAACAAGCCCCGAACTGAGACTTCTCTCATAGAAGAAATATTTACATTATTTACAATATTTACACTTTTTCCCAGAGCGACCTACAGGAGTATGTGCATACTTTCTTGCCTGTACTGGCCCCCTGTGGGAATGAACACACAACCCCTGCAATTAACCAGAGACATAGCTGGTGTTCTGCATTCATCTGAGGGGGGTCAGAGTGTAATTGAATGGGGGACCAATTAACCAGAGTGTAAAGGGCACAGTGATGAGTGTTGAAGGGGGTCAGAGTGTTAAGGTCACAGCAGTTAATGTTGACGGGGTTCAGAGTGTAAAGGTCACAGTGATGTGTCGAAGGGGGCATATGTTACAAAGAGAACAGCATAGTGGTAAATTACATCTGACTTGGGGCGGGAAGTGTCTGGGAACGTGAGTATGGTCAGCGCCAAAGCTGCAATGAAAAATTAATAGTGAACACACTATAAAGATGAATTGAGGACATCATGAGGAAAGAATTGTATTAGAGCACTTACATTGCCTAATAAGGCACCCTTTATTTGAATGTAGTCAACTGGGTGGGCTTCCAACTTCATTGGCAGATCGCTCCTGCTTACCATGGTGGATCACATCTCTAACTAGCTCAACAGGCAACTCTAACCGGGTAACCAGGAGGGATCAGCAAGTTAATTGAATTGACTACTTGAGGATGGCATCAGTGGTGTTTCTGACGCTGGAACAAATGCTATAAAGGCAAGGATACACAGGTGAGCCCTCTTTCGATCTCCTGAGATCACATTCTAGTTAACTATTGAACAGTAAAAATAAAGTGTACCCAAACTTGCTTCATCATCCCAGCTAAAACATACAGTATACCCATAGTTTCCCAGACAGATTAATCCTAGTCCTGGATTAAAAATCAAGCTCAATGGAAAAACTCCATGACAATGTATTTTTAGTCCCGGACTAGACTTAATCTGTCTCCAGGAAAGCACTTCAAAGGGTTTGATACCTGCTGTCATACCGCCTCAGCCTCACGCCACTTCTGCAGACACAAGCGGAAATGTTTACACTCGCTGAAATTTTCCCTCGGCTAGAATCCTTAGACTGTGTAAAACAGGTTTGTGATATTGCCTCAGAAAACGGCCCGCGTTCACACAGTGTCCCCCAGCCTGACCCTAGGGCCAGTCAGCCATTCCACATCCTGGGTTAAGCAACTCTCACACAAGCACTTCTCTCTTCATTTCAAACTGCTGACATTGACCATAGACAGCTGCCAGCCACTGTAAATGCAATCACAGGGAGGACTCGTTGAATCAAGACAGCCTTATGTAAAATAGCTGTTGAAATATTTATTAACAAAGTTACAGAAACCTTAGAAGGTTTGAGGGTGCTGGCTTGTGTCCTAAAACTATAAAACAACATTTACATCCAGGATAGATCTAAATCAGCTTCAAAAACGCTGTCAAGGACATTCACACATTAATTTAGTAAAACAGTTATACATATTCATATATATAAAAACAGACATAAAAACAGCAACAGGTTTCATGACATCAAATGAGGGGCTAACGAAAAACTCTTCTATTAAAAAAAAGTCGATGTTTTAGTGCAAAAGCGGTAGAAATATAAAAATACTGTAGTGTTTTTCTCTGTGTTATAAAACCGCGGGTGGATTAGAGGTGTGTGTCGGCAATGGGGATGCGTCTTAGCTCCACGATCTGGGAGTTGGCCGTGCTGCCGTCGTCATGACTCCCCTGGATCGACTCGTTGTCGCTGATATTAAGGCCCGATCCTGACAGGAAGAGAGGGAGACGAAGACATAGCACACAATGTTAATCACCACTTTTTGATATTGTTGGTTCTGAGGCAGGCTATAGTGCAGGTGTCTTTACTACCGGACAAGAGCTAGGATAATGCGGGCCATAGCTTATGTGCTTAGCCTATGTGCTATTCATTACCAAGCGCAAAGTCACTTATTTGTTGTGAAGATTTCAACGTTGACACCTGCTACGGTGTCCGGAGTGAAAAGCGTGACCGGTGTGCAACAACCAAAGCAACTCATTATGTAACGTGATGTTCCAACATTGTCGAAAATCATCACTTTGTCCAGGGTGGCAGGTGGAGGTGAGTCGTTTGTTTACCAGCGGCCTGCTGGTAAACTTTTTTTTACTTTTTACTAAAGGCCCGAAGAGTTAGCGTTCAAAATGAAACCATATTTATTTTATCCAATAGGGAACTTCTTTTGAATAGGGCCAATGGGGCTCAGGTCAAACTAGTACACTTTTAAGAGAATAAGGTGTGGTTTGGGATGTAGACATTGTAACGTATTTCGAAGAACAGAATCAGATTAACTATTTCAAGAAGCATATTCACGAAAATGAAAGATATGAAAAGCTGGTAATTCACAGTAAAAGCAGTGTGTTACAGATAACTAGTGGGGAGGATAGTGAATAATTCACCTTTTAATAGACTGTGAAAAGACTAATGTGTGCTGCTGCTACCGACCTGCCGTACTGACTGACTGATTTACTGACTGGCTAGAAGCCTGACGTACTCATTTAGTGACCAACAGTTTTATGAAATGCCTGCCCTGCCTGTTTTACTGACTGCCTGTCTGATTTACTGTCTGCCTGACTGATTCTAGTGTTCTCTCTATCTCTCTGGATCCTGAAACTGTCTGAAAAAGGTCTATAAATATATGGTGCCTTCGGAAAGTCTTCAGACTCTTTCCCTTTCTCCACATTTTGTTCGGTTATAGACTTAATTCATAATTGATTACATATCAATTTTTTGCTATCAATCTACACACAATATCCCATAATGACAAAGCAAAAACATGTTTTTACAAATTAGTGCCAATTTATTGAACATGATGAATTGAAATATATCTTATATAGAAGGATTCAGACTGTTCGCCAAGACACTCCAAATTGAGCTCAGATGCATCCTGTTTCTTTTAATCATCCTTGAGAAGTCTCTAGAACTTGATTAGAGTCCAGCTGTGGCAACTTCAATTGGACATGATTTAGAAAAGCACACACCTGTGTATACAAGGTCCCACACTTCACAGTGCATGTCAGAGCAAAAAAAACAAACATGAAGTCCTCAGAGAATTGTGCATGGATCTGGGGAGGGTTGTAACAATCGGTGAAGCATTGAAAGTTCTCAGCAGCACATTGGACTTCACAGTGAAAGAGGTTTGGAACCACCCAGGCTCTTCCTACATCTGGTCATCCCTCCAAATGAAGTAACTATTTAAATAATAATGACTTTATTTGTATAGCGCTTTTATAGTACAAGTACACAAATTGCTTTACACACAATAAAAATGGAAATACACTTAGGTCCGGAAATAATTGGACACTGACACAAGTTTTGTTATTTTTTGCTGTATACCAAAATATATTCAAGTTACAGTTAAATAATGAATATGGCTTTAAATAACAGTCTCTCAGCTTTAATTTGAGGGTATTCAAATCCAAATTGGAGGAATGGTTTAGGAATTACAGCTCTTTAATATGTAGCCCCCTCTTTTCAAGGGACCAAAAGTAATTGGATAATTGACTCAAAAGCTGTTTCATGGAGAGGTGTGGGCTATTCCTTCGTTATTTCTTCATCAATTAAGCAGGTAAAAGGTCTGGGGTTGACTCCAGTGTGGAATTCGTATTTGGAAGCTTGCTGTGAACCCACAACATGCGGTCAAAGGAGCTGGCCAAATCAACAGATTGGTACATTCTGAGAAAAAAGAACGCACTGGTGAGCTCTGCAACACAAAAAGGCCTGGATGTCCATGGAGGATCCTTTCCATGGTAATGACCACCTCACAACATCCAGCCAAGTGAAGAACGCTCCCCAGGAGTTAGGCATATCATTATCCACGTCTACCATAAAGAGAAGACTTCACGAGAGCAAATACAGAGGGTTCACCACAAGGTGCAAACCATTTATAAGCCTCAAGAATAGAAAGGCCAGATTAGACTTTACCTAAAAACATCTAAAAAAGCCAGCCCAGTTTTGGAACCGCATTATTTGGACAGAAGAAACTAAAATCAACCTGTACCAGAATTATGGGAAGAAATGAGTATGGAGAAGGCTTGGAATGACTCATGATCCGAAGCATACCACATCTGTAAAACACGGTGGAGGCAGTGGGATGGCATGGGCATGCATGGCTTCCAATGGCACTGGGTCACTAGTGTTTATTGATGATGTGACAGAAGACAGAAGCAGCCGGATGAAATCTGAAGTGTATAGGGATATATTGTCTGCTCAGATTCAGCTAAATTCAGCAAAGTTGATTGGACGCGCTTCACTTTACAGATGGACAATGACCCAAAACATACTGCGAAAGCAACCCAGGAGTTTTTTAAGGCAAAGAAGTGCAATATTCTGCAATGGCCGAGTCAATCACCTGATCTCATCTAATCGTCTGGGACTGGAATAAAGATTGAGCAAAATACAGAGAGGTCGTTGAAAAAAACCTGATCCAGAGTGCACAGGACCTGAGACTGGGGAGATTTTACTTCAAAACCTGAAGCAACTTGAGTGGCCCAGCCAAAGCTCTGACTGGAACTCCACTGAACATCACTGGGGAAACCTGAAGACTGCAGTTCACTAATGCTCCCCATCCAATCTCACAGAGCTTGAAACAATCTACAAGGAGGAATGGGAGCATCCGCCTAAATTCAGGTGTGCAAAACTGGCAGAGGTTTACCCAATAAGACTCAAAGCTGGTAGAGGCATACCCAAGAAGACTCGCCTTCTACAGTATTTATTAAAGGGTCTGAATACTAATGTACATGAGATTTCCTTTTTATTTAATAAATTGGCACCAATTTCAAAAATAGTTTCACTTTGTAATTATAGTATTTTCTGTAGGTTCAGGAGGAAAAAAATCTAACAATTAACGCCACAAAGAAAGTAAAGGGGTCTGAATAATTTCCAAAGGCACTCTATAAATAGACGTAAACATAAACAAGGTTACTAGATTATTGTGGCATCGTCTGGTCAGAAAATCATATTGTTTCACCTTAAAAAGAAAAGTAGCAGAATTGCTTCAGATTTACATAACAGTCACAGGTTCAAATATTTGGTTAAAATGTCTTTTTGCTTTTCAATTTTGTTTAACCAATTGATGAGATCTACAATGATGTTGCTGTGTTTTAAAAATAAGAGATGAGTTGAAACAAAGCTGAATGTAGCGTTGATAGAGTAGTCAAGGCATGGCCAGGGAAAATGTCAACACATTAATAACAACTGCCTATAATCTTACAGTGCACCCGCAAGGACATGCAGCCAACAACCACACACAACCCATGATACAGATGGCGGAAAAAGGGTTTAGCCCTCTCATCTCCCAGAGGATTTTATATATGGTAAGATGACCCTACCCAATACGCTGTTATTTTCACTTCTGACTCCCCCTGCGCTCACTGCCACCAGGGGGACTTTTCATTCAGTGTCACCACAGCGTTTGGTGAAACAATGTTTCTTTCAGAGATTTGACGTGGACATGTCTTTGCTGCATTCTCCCTGGGGTTCGGCTAGCACCGTCCTGCCGAATTAGCCTGGGGACCGGCTGGTCACCGAGAGGGTCAAATCCCAGCCATAGTTCTTTCCACGACATGGACAAGGCTACCAGGCCTGGGATAAAAGGCGAGTCATACGACACATCTATCCTTGGGGAGCATTTATATGAGCAGACATTTTGATTAGTGAGAGAGCTGAAAGGTTAACAGGTTCTGTCTACAGAATCCAATCACGCCTAATGAAAGCACATATCAAGCATGAGATTACAGTAAACATTACATGACTCTGAACGCAGTCTGCTTTGTCAACTTTTAAATCTCAGTGCAGTCAAAATGTGATTCTATTGTTTTCTTGATACTTCTGCACTATGAGTTTGAAATAATACTCAGTAATTGGGAAAAGTATGAAAAATATTCCTCAAATGGTTCTTGAGATGAAGAGCTATTTTTCTTTCCTTTGGAGAAATTTTAGCTGGAAACAATCACAGTAACTTAACTCTTAACTGTCAGCCTCCAGGCTCTAACACCATACAAAACCCACAAATATCCCCATTATGGCATCGTCTTGAAAACACCCAATTTCATTTAAATGGCAGAGCTCCTGACCAGGGCACCGATACATCCTAGAGAAATGAATGCTCGGAGCAATACTTCATGTGTTCAGCTGGCTCCACTGCTGGTTATTCAGACAGCGTTCTGACATTACTCAGTGACTTAAGAATGGGGGCGGGGTGTTGAGAACAGAGCGGTGATATACTGTATGAGCTGGCAGTTAGGCCTTTATCTCATTAAACATTGATGGCTGAGGAGAAATGGTTCATACAGCTGACTGCAGGACTAATGCAGCGCAGACCGACGATTAAGTAGGAGCAGCAGAATGACTGCCTGTCAGCATGGTGGACACTGGCGTTATGCAGACATACTGTACACACACACACACACTCACACACATGTTGCGATAAGCGATATGTGAGCCAACCAAATCCCAGGTGAAGTATGTGTTCAGGTATCCTACAAATTGGAACTTCAGCCGACTTGGGAAAAGCAAAAATGACACCCTGTTCCCCAGATAGTGCACTACTTCAGACCAGAGCCCTATGGGACTCACTACATGAGTCCTGGTTGAAAACAGTGGAGACAATGTAGGGCACAGGGTGCTATTTTGGGATGCATATTGATTCTTACCCGTCTTTAAGGCAAATATGAGGTCATCGAACTCCTGGGACTCCTCGTCGGCCACCAGGTCAGTGTTGATGAAGCCTCCGTTGGCTCCGCTAGGGGGGCTCTGTTTGAACACACTGCTGGGTTGGCTGTCCGGACGCAGGGACGCACGCTCCCAGTCAGCAGATACCTGACACACACACACACTTATTGACTGGACACGCCATTAACAAAGACCAAAGAGTCACATCACTATAGTGCATTTCATGCATATCAACCATTTGAAAGGCACAGTGGGTGTTCCGTCATGTCTTCACATCCGAAGAAACAACACTAACCAGAAACGAGCGCAAAAATGGGTCAACTAAATCTCCATGATTAATGCAATGACACACACACCGGTCCCCTTTCCGGGCACCCAGTCGGCCCTGGACATCACAGAATGGACCTGTCAGCTGTGTAATCATGTCTGAAACATGGAGGGTCATACAGAGTTTGTTGCCAAAGCTGCCCACAGGGTTAATGCAGGACAGGGGATCATGAGGGGGTTAAGGGGTGAGATGGAGGTCGCTGGCACCGGGTCTTATTCAAAAGCACACTAAAATATGCAAATATTACCCTGAGCCTGTTGCACTGATGAATGCTTTTCTTTCTCCAGAGATGGATGGATATGTATAGACTGATACAGTGAGGGAAAAAATGACTTGATCCCCTGCTGATTTTGTACGTTTGCCCACTGACAAAGAAATGATCAGTCTAATTTTAATGGTAGGTTTATTTGTACAGTGAGAGACAGAATAACAACAAAAAAAATCCAGAAAAACGCACGTCAAAAATGTTATAAATTGATTTGCATTTTATTGAGTGAAATAAGTATTCGACCCCTCTGCAAAACATGAATTAGTACTTGGTGGCAAAACTCTTGTTGGCAATCACAGAGGTCAGACGTTTCTCGTAGTTGGCCGCCAGGTTTGCACACATCTCAGGAGGGATTTTGTCCCACTTCTCTTTGCAGATCTTCTCCAAGTCATTAAGGTTTCGAGGCTGATGTTTGGCAACTTGAACCTTCAGCTCCCTCCACAGATTTTCTATGGGATTAAGGTCTGGAGACTGGCTAGGCCACTCCAGGACCTTAATGTGCTTCTTCTTGAGCCACTCCTTTGTTGCCTTGGCCGTGTGTTTTGGGTCATTGTCATGCTGGAATACCCATCCACGACCCATTTTCAATGCCCTGGCTGAGGGAAGGAGGTTCT